>SSSI01003301.1:0-18438 GCA_004796505.1 Oryzaephilus surinamensis | reverse complement strand
TATACAACCCGTTGATACCTAAAAACCAAACACACCCCCTCACAACAATGAAATATTTCAAATAAACTCTGGTTACCAACTTTATGAGGTTACCTCATTGTAAATATGAAACTTTTTCCTTTATTTATTCATTCTTTATACACAAATTACTACACCATAATTAATTTATGCTGTATAATATTGAAAATTGCTGAAATTTTCTATAATATTTTACATAATTTTAAAATCAACGATCAGATACTCGATAATTCGTTGAGCAGATCGGTTTTTGCACCGATTGCAAAATTGGCTTCAAAATCATTTCCATATACAGAATATCAAAGTACGTACATATATAATAAAGGGTAAATGCCAATAAAAAACCGTTGTAAAACATTTCAGAGTATTAAGAGAGGTCGGGACATTTTAATTAATGTGGTGGAGAAGAAGAGCAGAGAGAGAATGGTGATGGCAACGAAGAATTTTAACTAAATGTGGGATGTACTGAGTTTAAATTAATTAAAACTATCAAAGTGCTACAAGTGTCGAAGTTTGTGTAATTAAACGTATATTGACACTTCCGAGGGGGCGGCGGCGGCAGCGGTATGCGCGCTCGCTGTCATCTGATTCCCTCTCTGGGGGCTGTTGGATATTTCTACCCTTAACACCTTCTTTTCAACGATGCCAAGACATTCACTATTTATTTTAAATCAAATATTCAAATGAATGCGATTTTCCAGCAACAATCGCGCCTAATTAATATTTATTAAGAGAATTAAAGTTGGTTTTTTTCGTATATAAATTTGACCTGAACCACAAAATAAGTAAAAAACACACCTATTAAGTTTAGTTTCACGTAGACAAGTCAGTAAGAGAATAAAATAGTTAATTATACGTGACGGAGATTCGGTTAAATGATTAATTACCAACCCCACAATGTAGGTTAGGGCCTTAGGTTGTTTGCTGAAAAAAACAAAACAACATACAGAGTGAGTGGAATAAAAAAATTCCCTTGAATTTCTTATTGTGTGACAATAAATGAAATTTAAATTTGTTGGAATTAAACACCATTAAATTCTTGTTACTATTAACTTGTCGGAAAGTGGAAATTTGTAAGCAAATCCTACTATATATTGTAGAATTATTCGTAAACAAATAAATTGAAACGAAAACACAATGAACCGTCGAGAGAGAAACTCGCAAAATATTATTAAACGCAAACATGGTGGTGGAATTTAAGTCAAACCCCTATTTTGTCTCATTTATGTATATATAAACGCAGGGAGTTTCATTTTACGACATTGAGAAATGTTATTATTTCACTATAGTGTGGAAAGTTAATATAAAATCAATTTAATTAGCGCGCGCGCGCGCGCTTTTTGAAAACAAAAATGAACCATCATCAAAAATCGTTGAATTTTACAAGAAAATTGTATTAATAAATCACTTTTATCATGTTTCGTATTATTTTTCTGTTGGTATGAATATAAAATAGTTGCTTCTCGTCTCATTTAGAATAAAATTTGCATTTTTATTTTATCATTTCTTTTTTCGAATGTATAAAATGTGTGTTCGTTCGTATAAAATGTACGACAATATTAACGTCGACCAATAAAGATACAATATTGATATCAGTATTATTATTAATACATATATTGAAGGTAGATCACATATTTATATTGAAAAATGTCTACCAACCAAATAATTTAAAATTTATAATAAAATTGTCGTCAATATAAGGAAGCCGAAAGAGAGAGACATGTTCATACAATAAAGTTTATTATGTTTATGAAAATATGTGTATAAAGAAGATATTTTGCAGTTTATTTAGCCTTGTAAGAAAATATCACTTTTTCTTGAATGTCAAGCACTGAAATTTCATTTTACTTTGTATATTTATAACAGAATAATATTCTGTGTGTGACAAAAAAAAACCATCAAAAGAATACAATTAGGTTCTTTTTTGTGTTTGAAAAATGAGCAGACAGGCAAATTTGTGAGAATACCTCCTCTCGTTCTTTTTTCTATATAATATATATAATAAAAGGCATTCCACCCCTAAATAGATTTATCAATTACATGAATCTAATTTTTTGCTTTCATCACTGACGAAAAATCCTAATCCTTACAAGTTTAAGGAAAAGAAATGAACCTCTTCTACAAAACTGAATATAATAAAAAAAAAATTGTCTCCATTTCTTTTGTTCCAATAATAAAATTTCGTTATTGATTGTATCTATCACTTTTTTAAAAACAATTTCATACAATGCTGGTGAACTTTGAACTAAGATAAAATATTTGTTTAACGAATTTAATTAATTTCTTTCGAAAAAATTCTTCTGGTGCGTTTAAATGAAACCAGATGTACTTGATTTGTTTATAAAATAAAATCGACATGTTTTTAATTTTCGTGTGATTGAAAAGCACGCATTTTTTGAAAAAATCACTTCCCCAAATTGGAAATTCATTATCATATCTGTTTATTTGTTACTTCAATTAAAGGACTTAATTAAATGCATTTCCGCAACTCAATGTATACGTTTCAATATAATAAATGCATAGTACCAAGTACGAGTACATTAATTTTCTTGTTTAAACCAGCTTTACAACCATTGAATATTAATAATAGTTGTACATCAATTATCACTATTGATTTATGATGATGGAATATTGTCTATTTAGGATCAAAATGTACATTATATACGTATATGTAATGAATTTCGAATTGAACAATTTTTATTTGAATATAAAGGCATGACATAAAAGTGTCATTCATTCGACCAACAATAGAATTATATAGACGTCTTATATAGATTTCTACACATTCGCCACCCCCGCCACCCCATTTTGAAACAGTTAAAAGTAAAACTTCCTTTTATCATTCCTATAAAACTTAAAATTGTCACATTGTTTGTAGTTACAAAGTATGAAATTTTCGAACAATAAAATGTTTTATGGATGCGAAAGCTTTTTGAATTATTAAAATAAAAGTGCCACTTTATTATATTAAAAATCATCAACTAAATAATATTATTTAAAAGATGAATATATAATTAAAAATTTAATTTAAACAAGACACACATACTCACCCCTGCACAGCGTATGTATAAAAGGGAAATTAAAATTTAATAGAATATTAATGGTGTCAAATATATGGGGGTGAGTCTATTATTAATATACCTACACGTCAACCCATTCTATTATTATTATATTGAATAGAATGACACATTAAATCACACCAAGGGGTAATTTTGTTTATAGCTAAAGCTAATAATAAAATACCATTAGTAATGGAGATATATTATAAACTTGGCATTAGATAAAATTTATTAGGAAGTATAATATAATTTATTTAGTGTAATTTTTTATTTCGAAACCGAACAAGAGAGAGGGTTGAATGCAAAAAACTAGACGGGGGTTTCTTTTCCCATTGTTTGTGTTTCTTTTAATCGAATTTCATTATGCATTCAGCAGCCTAGATTCAAATTAATTAAGTTAAAAAGTTAACAGATGGAATAATATTCTAATAATAATGTTTAGTTAGTTTTATTTCCGGTATAATTGTTTTATATAAGCAGAAAGCGTTTTAATAGAAAGGGTTGAAAATGTTTACATTTGTCGCCACAAAGTAATTACATTTTTCTATTTAAATTCGTAAAAAAAATACAACGTCTTATTTCTGAAAATAAAACACTTTCCCTTTCACAAAAAAGACATATTGCCATAAATTTTGGCCAGATTGTCATATTATTTTATTGTTATATATAATATCTGATGAAAAAAGATGAAGATATGTAAATTTTTAAACGTAATATCGTTATTTATCCAGCCTTAAACTGGGATTATATGTATTTATTATCTGAAAGAGATCTTCATCAAAAATTCATATATAAATATCAAGAGAAAGGAAAAATATATATTGGGGGCCAGTCTGTTTTTAAGTAATTGCTTTCCACTGAATGGGGAAAAAATTCGTTGAATCATCTTTCAGCCCGTATTACAAAAAAATATCTGTAATTATGTGTACGTTTTCAGCATATGTTTTACACACGAACAATTAATTATTCATTTAAAAATAGAATTAGTAAAATAAGGGTAGAAAAACATTATTAAACTGTTGCACAAAATTATCAACATGCTTCCAAAATAGTGTTAACATCAACTTTATGTAAACAAAATAGTTTTACAGCAATGTAATACCATTCATATATGAATAAATTATGAAATAGAGTGAAGCCATTCACGAAGAATTAATTTCCTAAAGTTCAAAACGCTAAAATCCTTCCTCTCATGTCATATTTTTGATATCCACTTGTGATTTTCTGCAAAATTTCTACAAATTTCATTAAAAATTAATTACTTTTACAACAGACAAGCGAATTGATTAATATATAGGTATTATTAAGGATCATTAATAAAACAACCCCTATATATTCTTTTTAATGGACATAATCATCAACCAGCGTTAAATTAAATATAATATACAGTTGGTGGCTCATTACGAAAATAATGAAAATCTGTTTCAAAAGCAATTTAAGGCCCTATATAAATACGTGCCGTATATTGTGTTTTGGACCCGATTTAATTCACGCTTATATTGTTCTCTATATTATTTTACATCCCGTTATTGTATCGCACTAGTGCAGAACTATTTACATCCTGTATTTGAGTTGATAAATATTATTCGAACAATAACATATTAGAATTATAAAAGCAAAATTCAAACTAACCAATCACGTATAGTAGTAAAATGATGTTGTAAATGTTTTTATTCATTTTTCTCACAAAGTTTCACACTTAATACTTAATTTTAAACACGCACACAATAAAAACTTCACTAATCTATATAATAAAATAACGGTTTATCCAATATCATTTGTTGTACAATAAGAAAAGTTGATAATCTTATAAATTGGTAAACGATCACGTTCGTTTTTCCGCATATCTCACATAATCAAATCAGAAATTGTGCGAAAAGTTTCGTTTCACTTTGAAAGCGCGCGTTTTTTGAAAATCGTGACAAATTTTTGAAGGTTTTTCAAAAATGTTCGGTTATGGGCCCAGTTTTTCGTACCAGTTTTTTTTTCAATTTTCCCGTTTTTGGATGTATATATGTATGTATATTTGACGTCCTGTTGTTTGGAAGTGCGCGCGGAAACTGGAGAGAGGGATACGATTACGTGAAGCTGCGCCGCGCCGCTCCCGATAGACGCAAAATCGACGCCACTCCCACTCAACAGAACGGCCGCGAAACTAAAATCTCCCAACCGAATTGGCCTTGTATGTGTTCCACGAGAAGACGTCTCCTTTTTCAATAATACCTCTTCATATAATAGTCTAGAATCCTGTCTTCTTCGCCAAAGTCATACCTACTTTTCCCTTTATTAAGGGTGTTTAGTTGTTCTATTACATTGCCAACACGCTTGGGGTTAACTTTTTTTGTTCTTCTTTTCATCTCTTCATGATTTGTTTCCCAACTGTATAGTTGGAGCATGATTTATTCTCTCTCGATTCACTTTGACGCTAATGGTAACATTAAACAAGAAAAGATCCTTCCTGGCGCAATATTCGACCAAAAAAATTGTTTATTACAGAAACCACAAAGATGGAAATTAAGTCATTTCGTCGCCTTTCGTATTAATTTACAAGCCAATTTACGTCCTACTCTTTAATATCTTCACAATTATTTTATTAGCTCTTGTCTTTTTATATTAATACTGACTCATATTTCTAATAATATTAAAAAACATTGAACCCAAAAAACGGGAAACCGGCGTTTTATTTAATGCCGAGAGTGAATTATTTATGATAGGGAAATTAATTCATTAAATAATACAACATGGTCAAGTTTAAATACAAAAAAAGGTCATTTTAAGAGCTTTTTAATCCGTGCATTATTTTTATTATCTATAAATTTCAATTAAAAGTCCCGTAAAAAAATTATTTTAAATATTGTTGTACAACTGAAATTAAATTTGAATTGTTCGTAATAGAACACACATGTGTTATTTTTGTTTGATAAATTTGTTGACAGATATAAACTTGGATAATAGTTAAGTCATCAGTCAACACAATTAATTTCCAATATCGCATTTCACTTTATCTCAATTTATCAGGAAATTGAAGACACCCTCCACAGTATATATCATCAATACATCGAAATTCTTTTACCCAGACACAAGGGGTTGCAAATCGCTTAGGTACACATTGAATTCAAAAAAGAAAATAGAATATGCGGGGTGAAACTGTGTGTGTGTGTGTGTGTTGGTAAGTTGTAAACAATAATGCCTTATCAGGGAAAACTTTGTTGTTGCATGTTGTAGTCTTAGGTATTATCCTAACTATATCTTACTCTCTTATGTATAATATAAACTGCTTAGACGTTTTCGTTATATTGGTAAATGCCTAAAGGATATTTGATAAAGAATAAGTTGTTAATTTATTAAGTTAATTTGTGGTTGTACAAAATGATAATTTGTTGTTGACGTGGGGTGGTAAGGATTTACCTATAAGCAATAAACATGTCAGACCAAAATTATCTTAACTGTTAACAAAGGGATTTTCATTTCGGGGAAAACGTCTCTTTTGTATATACGAATAGTTTTCAACTTTAATTACGAGTTTTTCTACACAAACCATTGACTGTGGCCTGAAATTCAAACAAAAACAATGTCATAAAGCGATACATAATTTATGTATATTATAAACATGAGCTTTTTCAAAGAAAAGACTTTCAAGGGAAATCACTAAATATGTAGTTAGTTTTCACATTATTATTTTTCTACAAATAAGTTAAATCTGTCGTCAGTTTTCTATAAAAGACTCTATATTTAGAGATCGAACAGGTATTTTCTTTAAACCATTATTTCAAAGGTAAACTGGTGGGTGGATTTCAAATTATGAAATTACCCATTCAAAAACATGTTTTCCCCAAATATCAATTTAATTACGTTGTAGGCGAAATTTTTTTTAACTTTCAGTTAAAACAGTTTCCGTTTGTTGTGCATTAAAACACTTTTGGACCTAGTTGTAGTAGATAGTTTTAAGCCAACTTATACTTGTATCTTAATTTACAATTAACGCAGAAACAACATGACTCCATTGGTTGTAAATTAATGACAAAACACAATTTGCACAATTAGGCTTGTAAACAACCGGGGTCTGGTTTTAGATATGCTGGTTTGTTGTAAATTTAGGATTTATTACATATAGTTAGACTAGAAACTAGCTAGGCGGTTAGTTCGGTTGAATTTTTTTCCTGTTCCAAGTTTAATTCCAATTTAATGAATACGTTTATGTCCTTATTAATGTCTTAAAATTGAACTCCTTTCATCCAAATAATTATTTTCGCGTAAAAGGTAAACATGTGTATTCATTAAACTGTTGAACTAGAAATTTCATATGAAAATCCATCCATGCGTTTTAAATAAAATGACAAAACTATATTTTGAACTCGTTGGAATAAAATAATTTTATTAAAAGTGATTGCACAACAACTTGTCAGTTTATGTGAATTAGTTTTCAATTCACCTGTCTTGTACAAAAGGAACTAATTGGTAGCAAATTTGAGTACATCCAGTATACAATATTTATGATCAAGTTATTCTTTAATTAAATTTTCCACACATATACAGTAGTTAAAGTGATATTATTTTATAGAGCATAAATGTATTTTTAACTTAATTAAAATTCTCGAAGAAATCCAGTAATAAATTTCTATCAGATATATGTAATCTCCCCTTTTAATAGTATATCATACAGGTGAATCTATTTTTGTATCTGTTAAAAATCATAACATTTTCCCACAACATTATGATAAATGTTTTTGATGGAGTGACGATTAAAAATAAGTTAGAGGTCTACGACTTGTGTGCGTGTGGAAAAAGACAATATTGTAGGAAAAGAACGTTTTTCCGCCACAGAACCATACCATGGGTATGGTATCTGTAAGCAGAGACGGTTCTGGCTGTCTGCGGCTAACTGCTTGTATGATTTAAAGCCCGCAATCAATTCCAGAGTAGAGCACGGTTCATGACGTGACGCAAATGCTACTGTTCTCAGGGGAGCCAATCAGCCTGCTAGCAGCTTTGCCAATTTCATTTCACATAAATACAGAGAGTTCGCAACCTTCCCCTCTAGGTCCCCCCCGAATATAGAAACACAGAACAGAAAAACCCATCACAATTCTACAATTAAGAATTTTATTTCTAACTGTAATAGTAGTAATATTGAGATCATAATTTTTCATTGTAAGACCAAGAAAATGAAATTGTCTAGCAACAAGATAACGATGATGATGGTGATGTTGAGTAAGAGGACGTATTTATAAAAAATTAAAAGTCTTATTACTTTGATCACAATTTATTTCGTAAAAATATAATTATAATTTAAAGGCAAAGAGTAAGAAAATTTTTTAATTTTTTTATTGAAATAAATAACTGTTTTTTATTAAGGACATCCTAATAGAGTCCGTTATATGCGGGATTTTTGATTTCAAGTTATAGTTATAGTATTCAGAAAATAACGATTTTGAATTTTTTAAATTTTTCAGTTTTTTCGCTTTTTTTAAAAATCGAAAGACTTTTCATTAGAAGTTTCTAGCTGTACTAGAAACAAAATGGTGCGGCTGCTTAAAAATTTGGTTGCAAAAAAGGCTTTAAAAAAATATATGTATGTATTTCAAACACTGTGAAATGTATTTTCTTTCAATGAAATAATGCCCAGTGAATATAAATCAGTTTACACAATTAAATTGGGATTAGTAGTTTTTCCAGAATCGACATTTGAAAATTTTCTTTTTTGAATAAAATTTTTAAAATTTTAAATAGCCGTAAATTCTTTATTAATGAATGGATCATAACGAGATTTTGCTATTATATTATCCAATCCTCACTTTATAAATTGCTTTTTACTAGAACAAAAACATCAAGCTATAACATATTGAAACAACATATTTGACAGTAAATTCTTCTCAATTTTCTCATCACTTGAGTAAGGAAACAAATTTCCAACACAATTATTATTAAAGTTTCATCCAGCACCTACTGTGTGGCCTAACCCTGTATAGTAACTAATTTTAAAATCTAATTACATCATGACTGTATGGAAAATAAGATTTTCAACCCAGAGTGTATTATAAATGAGTGAAACTTGACAATTCTCCATGCAAATTACACAACAAAACAATTTAAATTATATAACTGTGCCAACAATAAAATGGTATTGTACAAAGGTGGCCTAACCACCACCACACACCATCATTTGACTACAAAAGAGGAACGGTGGTTAATTTCATAGAGCGTTAACTTTCCATCCTCCCAAACTTGACACTGTCTTTTTTTTCTTTCACAACATCTCACGTAAAATTTCACACAGAAACTTTGTATACATATATATTTATAAATGTATAAGTGTCTGTGTAAGCCTGAGCCGCGAAACAACTGTGTAGAGAGAAAATAAATGCTTAGTTTTATTGGAACACAATATAATAATACAATGCAACAACAACAACAACAAATTTATTACATTTGTTTACATTTAGTTGGTGTGGTAAAGTTTTCATAATAATGTTTAGGGATGGAAAATGAACGCCAGTATAAATTCCATTATATATTTACTTTCGTCTTAATATATTTACGGTTTTAGTGTCGTATTGCACGACATAACAATACAAAACATGCAAAATAAAATTTATAAACGAATCATTTTTTTCTAAAAAAGAAAACTGTGTTTTTTGAAAAAATTCTTTTCATTCATAATACTTGATTTGGTGTCAGTGTTTGATATCCGATCTTTTGAATAATGCAATAGGGTGTGATAAAGAGAATACAGAGGGAGAAACGAAGAGGGTGCATGTGTAAGGGTGCGAAAGATATACATATATGTTGAGTGTGAGTTGCTTGAATGTATAGCATCACCGCAAATCTGTTGTTAATACCTTACCACACATTCACCCAACATACATTTTCATGTCACTTAAAATCCACGTATATATAGAAATTGTTTAGGGTTGTAACCTGCCACCTTTTGCCTTATTAGCAATGCACCCAATCTTGTTTATGAATTCTTGACGGAAATTTAATGCACGGAAATTCGCTGCACTTGAATTTGCACATACGAAAGTTTATTTGCATATTATGAGCATAGATTAGTGCTTTACACCCTTTACAACGTTTATTGGGGATGGTTTTACGACTAATGAAAAAACAATTCTATTTTTACACAAATTTTATTTAAGGAATTATTTGTACAGAAGATTTGCATGTTTGAAAATTTCAAAGAAACATTCTTCAACGATTCGCTGTATTATTTTCAACTTTGATGTTTTATTTTGTAAAAACAAAACTTTAAGAACGAATATACCGGTAAGTAGAAGAGTATTTAGGTTGAAAACAGTTTTCATTGACATCTTTGTGATATCATTATCAAGTATGTTACAATGCAAAAGCACTAGATATATAATAATAAAAGCGAACACAGTTAGTAGTAGTCGCTCGACTGGCTTTAATGGTCCTCTCTTGCAACAATGACTAGTTGCTGTACACCACTAACTCGCAAAATGGAACAGCCAGTTTATCTGACTTAGAAAATGTCGAATGAAAGACTTTTGCATCAGTATGGAGAAGCTTTCATGTTCACTGAAATCTGGCTTTCCATTAATCTAATCAGTCTGTCATTTATAACTATTGCATTATAACATATAAACTTAATTTTAATGATTAAACCGGATAATAAAATTATGTATCACAATTATGAGTTTCACAAAATCAAATATTTTTTATTCTAATATTTAAATTTTCAATATACAGTTTGTATAAAAGCTGTCTTATTCTTTCAAGCAAACAAATTTTAATTGATGCAAGAAAACACAATAAAATCTCACGATTAATAGTTTTGATCAAGTTTTCATGAAATTCGTATAATCGTGGATTACAATAAAATTACCATTTTGATTTCGTATTTGCATATTCTTAAAAGCTCTCTGGCCAAATTCAAAGTTTTCTCTTCACTTGTATTATAAAAGCAAGTGAGAGCGAGTAAACTCTTTTGGTTTGTGCAAGCGAGAGTGGTTTTGTGGGAGTTTTTGGTGACTAAACTGCTTGGTTTTTGTATATATAGTGTATGTAGGGCCCCCAATTTTATATTATATATAGTAGAAGACGTCCACCCGCCCATAAAATGTGGAAATAAGATTTATAAAATTCATTAATATTTATCAACCATTATAAAGTTGTAAAACGCCATTTCCGCCATTTGTTTTTATAATTATTCCAACTATACCAACTATTTTCATGGTTTTTCCCGGTGCGACACGCACATGGCAACTTTTTTTGTGAAATCATATGCAAGTTGAAACAATGTTAAGTTTATAACAAGTTATAATGTGAAAACAAATGACATCCTGAAGCAATACCGCTGCGTTGGACGGAAAATCAATGAATGAAGATGAATTTCTAAAGCTAGGCTAACCCTCCTTCATCCATCTATGGATATATGTGTGTGTGTTCCTTCATTCCTATTTCCCTTATAACGTAAAATTAAATTGAAGCCAAATTATTAGATTAAAAGATAATTAAATTCTTATTCAATCTTTTTATAAAGTCATTTTCCTATTATAATACTATATCATTTCAATTTTTGAATTAATTTCATTAGATATTCTTTGAGAAAAGTGGTAAAAAGAGAACTCTTTGTACGAATTCTATATATTTTGTTTATTTTCCATTTTCTTTTACAAATACAACAAGTTTGGTCGACTGAAACCTATATAGAAATAAATTTTTTTCATGTATTAAAAGAAAACAGTAAAACTACTTCTGGATTCCATTTAAGTAAAAAGAAAATTCCGTGTTAAAGTGTTAACTGTTATAGGTGCATGCATAAAATGCGAATGGTTGTCGTTTTTTCGGAAATTAACAGTGTTAGTCATTACATTTTACTACCATTGGGGATGATTTGATTCCATTCTTTAACTCGAACAATTTTCTAAATAAAATTACAACACTGAATGTGTATACATGCAGGCTTTGTCTGGTATGATATAGACTAGTAAAATCCATATTGTATAGTAACTAAATGCCATACAGCCGGTGTATTACCTAGTTTAGTGTTATCCTATCTATTTGGGCCAGTAGTTGGTTAAAACAGTATATTGAAAGGCGGAGGACAGTAATCCGAGGGAGCGGATGCTGTCGTGGAAGGATCAACACACACACAACACCATATACAAACCAAAACTAAATCTAACACACTGAAAATGTATGCGTTTACATGCCACACATATTATTATACTAGTGAATGGGTTTGTGGAATTTCGAAAGCTCATCCTGCAATTTTACGGTCCTTTAAAGTTAAAGAATTCCGAAAAAACCTTCAAGAAATACCAAATTTAAGATACATTTAACAAATTTATCATTTAACTGGCTTTATCATTAATCATTATAAATATTCACATGGTTCATATTGTGAAAGGGTTCTGACTTGACAAATTTTCACTTCAGACAAAATGTAATTGATATACCAACATTTGTGCAAGTCGAGTTAATTACGTTTAAGGGTCAAACAGAGAGGGATTTTGTGTGTACAGGGTGTATTTTTCCAAAAATAATATCGCCTTCGGCTGTTTCAGCAAAATAATATCAAAATTCGGGACTGAAACTTCTGTAAATGGTTTTTAGACAGTCTGGCGCACACCAACCGTCTCAAGGGATGATTCACAAGACAATGAACAAAAGAACACTTACAATGGCTTCGTATATATTCGCTTTTAGCCAAAGATAAATATATCACGATACTTAATACATCTCATTAAGTAATTTATTATACTTGAAGCTCTCTTGTTGGGACTCTATAAATAAATTGTAGTAATGCAATTACCACTTAACTACTAAATGATAATTCAATGAAAAGATAAGTCTGAAAGTGTAATTTTCATCAAAGTAGAAAAAAGTTCAATCCAAAATTCGTTATACTGTGTCGGTTATATTCTTGCCTGTCGAGCAGTAAAATTTAAAAATGATTTGTCACATCAAATTTAACAAATCAGCACCTATCAAATTTTTCATTAAAGATAATCGATGCATCCTATCTGTTTCTCTCCATAATTGTGACATTTACTATCAAAGAGGCAAGTATACAGAATACAGACTATAGGTGTTTTCTTGTAATACATAAATTGCAAATGATATAATTACATTATCACATACAACTACACCAAATAACTTCTTTCAGCACTAATAAGAGAGAAATTATATAATTATTTTAAGTGTGTACATATACACGTTGGTGTTGCCAAAATTAGGTATTGTTAAAGTAACAATAATAACAAGAATATTGTGCCTATGGCGAAACTTTACTTGTAATATAATGAAAACTGTTGCTGTTGCCAAATTCAACCCCAATTCGCACACGTAAATGCTTTTGACAATATAATAATATAGATTCGATTCTCTCCAATAATAGTAATTACAATTATTAATAATAATAATAATGTTTGTTTGCTTAATTAGTTGTGTACAAAAAGTTGTACGTACGTACGTAATAATAATAATAATAATAGAAGCGCGCAAAGGAGAAAATTTAAGAAAATTATTATGCAGGGTTGGAAATAACCCTGCGTGATGGAAGAAGTGACCGCATTGTGCGCCATCTGGTGTATTACATTATAGAGTACCAAGGGGTAGAATTGGGGGCAGAGGGTGAGATGGCAATTGTGTTCCTCAACTTTATACTAAACATACAACCACCTCATCTGTTCCAGTGAATTTCCAAAAGCCCCAATATTGGTTTTCGACTGTACAACATATAATAATCTGATGTCCTTTTGTGTGTTATTCAGTTTCTCAACATTCATTAGAAACGACTTTCCCGGCCAATAGTTCCATCCCTTCACAATTTTATATAATCTTTAAATGATTGACATTTTTCATCCTCTTTTCTCTATTCTAGGTCTTGTGTGTTAAATTAATATATACATTTTTTTAATAAAAAAACGAAAGACGACATTAAACTTGTGCAGAATTGTGTTTTTTTGGGGTTGCAAAGAAAACATAATAATTTCTTATTAAATTTCTCTAGCCACAATTAATTTTTGGGCCAGAAGGGAAAACATTTACACTTTTACGGTTCAATATTAAAAATTATGACGCACAGTATTAAAAATATAGTAAAAATTGTTTGTTATTTAAACAAAACGAGCGTATATCTAATTAAAAAACTGCTTTCATTTAATATCAATTACAAAATGAATAGAAGGGAAAACTTTTTCTAAAGTTTGTTAGATAAAATGGGTAGTATTTTATTTTTTCTTTATACTTAAGAAGAAAAAGCGTAAGTCGTTGAGGACGGATGTGTTCTCTTTAATTTTTCAACACAGTTACATGCGACACTTCATTCGAGACTAATTAACGAACACTCGGCGCTGACATTTTAAATGTATTCTTGTAACACCTGCTTGAATACACAAAATTAATTACACTTTGCAAGGGCCACACAGACTCATACTGTTATACATATTATAGTACCATAGTTGCAGTTTAGAACTTTCCCTGCTTTCAAATATACATATATTTTCGTATTATTTATTTCGAATCACTTGTTTAACAATAATATATAATTAATTTCGGTATATTATTATATGAACAAGGTTGGACTTGTAGTTTTGAAATTTTGTAATAAAATAGGTATATTCCTAAACTAAAGTTGAATATTTACAATAGCGCCTTCACCAGAAATTTCAAAATTTGTCTGTAATAACAACTTCTGAATAGTATTTTATTATTCTGTTTTCTTTATTCAAATATATATATATAGGTTCTAAAACTATACGGAGTAGTAGGTAATTAGAAACTTAATCAAAGTTTATAAGCACCATAATTTTGTGTGTTATTAGAACCAGCAACTATATAACGTACTAAATATTATTATTATTACAACTTTACATGTTCAGATGTAGATTTTATTGTATATCTTCATATGCATTCATGCAAGATGACATCTTTAGCGTTATATATATATATGCATAAACGTTAATTGTATATACCCACACAATATTTAAGTAAGGAAAATATGAAAATCGTTATTATAAATATGTAATGTATAAATTTTCTTGTAAAATATATAAGCTTTGATCTCCGTTGCCTATGTATTAAATAAATACTTACCCTTGCTGGCATATACAACACTAGGGAATTTTACAACGATTTAATTTTCCAGTAGAATTATATAATATTTGCATATTTCCCAAAAGGTTTTCCAACTCCTCCACCTTTATGTATGTATATATTATAAATTTATTTGAATTTCGTAAATGTACAATACTTAAAGTTCAATATTTTTTATGTAAACCTGCTAAAAAGATATCTTGTGTAAGCAATTGGAGAAAAATCAATAAATAATCTAGGAATGTTTGTTCAAATTGGAGCAAAATTTCTGAAAAATCTTTGAGAGATTTGTCAAAGTAGAATCGATAGTGGAAAAAGGTTTTAGAAGCAAAAATTTCTAGACTGATAGAAAAAAACGATATACGTGAGTCAATTTACCCCCCAGAGTACCATACATTACACCCATCCCGAATGGCAGACATTAGAAAATTTATTACATTTCTAGATGGAAAAAAATACGTTCAAGAAAATTCCAATAATTGTTAAAATCTTATAATTTGAATGTTTACTTGCACAACAATGTGTTTCATAAACTATAAGTTGAAGCAATAAGTGAAATGGAAATAAATACACCAAAACTATATGGGAAAGTTTCAAGGAATGTGTTTTGGCCGCTTTAATTTGGGGTTGACAGGCTTGTTTTGTTATTTTACTTCTCCAACAATATACCATTGTGTTCGTGGGGGTGCATTTTCCAGAATGGAGTTTTACTATAAGAGTATGGGAGTTCAGAAAATACTTTGGTCCATTTGTAAAAGAGAGCAAACGTCATTTCGGGTTTTGGTGATAAATTACTCTCCACACAAACACTAACAAGTGTTGGTGGTATGATGAAGTGTGGGCTAAAGGTCGCCTTGGGACACAAAAGTGTCCATATATGTATGGGTGTGTTGATGAAGGTTGTCACTTGTCAACAAGCCAAAAAAGTAAAACACACACACACACACACACACATAATCCACAACAATCACATTCTTGACCAAAAGTGCACAGAACATTGTGACAAGTTCTTCTGCTGCCAAGAAAAATTCAATTGAACGATTCTATAGTCTATTCGCGCCAATATGAAAGTTGTTAAAAAGGTCTTTTCATTATAATTTTCCTATAAATTGTTGTATCGATTTGAAATTTACTAGAATATACTCTAAATATAAGTCAGATGGACATGTATATCAAATTTCAGATTAATTTAACAATTTATACGAAAATTATGATAAAATGGAAATTTGATATACTTTCAATTCGATCTGAATAAACTCTAAGCTTGACAAAATGAACTTTATTGCACTTTTTGAGTGCATTATTGTATTTAATTAAAAATAAACAAATATTTTATTGGTAAAATCGTAAAATTTTCATCCAACATTAAATATTTGAACACGGATCTACACTTTTATAAAAACATAAACGTAACAAATATATAAAAGCTATGACTTTTATAATGATAATATAACGTCTTCTTCAAATTTTCATTACGGTTATAAAAACTATTTTCAAGAGAGTGATTTTACATGTTATACTATTATAAAATAAATTTCATCTCGTAAAAATAATTTAACTACAAGTTTTTATTGTAACCGTTTCTGCATTTGCAAGAAAAATTATTAAGATAAAAATTGTTTTTCGATTTCGCGTATTTGTATTTTAAGTTCACCGATAAATGCTTATATTTTATACAAAGTTTGGGGCTGGAAAAGCCAATAAACTTCATATGGGATGAACATAATGAGATTTCAGTTGTTCAGCCTGAATTTTCCCATTATGGAACAATATTTGAAATATTTCGTCAAATTAGATAAAATTTTACTTAAAAATCAAGTGTAATTAGTACAATATTGTAGTAAAATTAATAATTAATTTCTATATATAAATATTATTTACGATTTCAAGTTTTCCCAGTGAAAAGCTCTGAAAAGTTTAATTGAATAGAATTTTTCCAAGGCAATGGAGAAAAAAATACAGTAAATATTTAACAAAATTTCATTAACTCGCAAAAGTTAATTATATTATATTGTTAATTTGACTTTGTAACTGCATTTTAGAAGATAAATTAGCTTTGATAAAATGCTTTCAAGTGTATGAGAGTTACTGGGTAGTATTAGAACACAGTCTGTAATGGAGGAGAGAGGTTTAAGAGGAAGAAAAATCTACTGCTACGTAAATTACACGAAAAAAAAACTTTTACCCATCGAATAAAAGATTTCAGTTCAAAGTCTTGCATTCAACGTTTTTTAATGTATCAGGTAGATGCCTAAATATAGGTATATTGATTGAGATTTTATAATTAAGTGAAATTTAGATGGGATAATTAATTTTTTGCTTCCGGAAAGCCATTTAATAAATATTCACGAACGATTTAAGTTTTGTATATAAAATAGTCGTATAAATAAAATCGAGCATTGATTTCTATATAGAAATAGTGTTATTTATTTGTAACAGATCTAGCGTGTGTAAACTTCAACATATATACATATATATGTATATAAATCCCGTTTATATATTGTGGTGTTCCATACCCTAGCCACCCCGGGTCGTGCAACCTTTTGAAATTTGGAAGAATATGGGGGTGGTAATGTTCGTGAAGAAATGGATCATAATATATGATAAACTATTTAATTAGTGAATGGTGGTAACTGTTTGTGTAATATAATTTACTTATAATAGGATAAGTATTTTGATTGTTTATTATTTATATTTTATTTATATAATGTTGTAAAGTTGTTTGAAGCCAAGAGAATGTTTTCGGCATTGCGTTAATTAATAAATTTTGAACATTGTCGCGAACTCTATTGTCAGAGTGGAGAAACGCGTTAAATATGTAAGGTAATGGTGGGGAGATTGGTGTTCGCTAGAGAAATTTTAGCCGTATGAATTCAATGGTGGTGAGGGTCGTGAAAGCGAAGGTGTGCGTAAACATTCTCTGGTTTCAAGGTAATATTTGCACATGTAATTTGTTTAATTATTTAAATGGTTAATTGCACGTTGATGTTATTGTATTTGTTTAATTCTTTATGCTGCTTATTAATTTGTTTTAAATTGTATTTGTTTTCTGTTAGTAATGAGCAATGTATTTTGGACATATTACGCGTTAGTAAATTAGTTGTTTGTTGGTTCGTTGGTTAATGGCGATACGACCGGTTGTATTGTATAGCGTGGTATTAAACATGAGGAGATTTTTCGCGACCGTTATGCAGTCGTCAGTCAGGTGCATCTAAATTAGGATACTTTATTAACGTAAATTTCTTTCATTAATTTTAATTTTTCATTTATTATTTAAACATCTTAAGAAACAGTATAT
>SSSI01003299.1:0-28581 GCA_004796505.1 Oryzaephilus surinamensis | reverse complement strand
ATGCAATTTTTGAGGTTAATATTAGGCTTAACCTCACTTTTTGTATTCGAATATATTTGTCTTGATAAGACATGTCTGAGTAGAGTACGAAAGTTCGATTTACAATATATTGCAACCCCCGGCCGCCGGTCCAGCACTTGCCCTAAGCCGCCACGCCACCGCAGGGTCAGTGGCCTCGGTCATAGTAGTAAAAGGGGCGAAGAATAGAAATAGGATAATTATTTGAAAAAGGAATAAGAATTTTTATATTTTCATAAATAGTGATTAATAAAAAAATATGTTAATTATTAGAGAAAGGAATATGAATTTTTATATTTCATAAACAAGTATGAACAAATCAAATCAGTGATATATATGTAAAAAGTCATTTCAATAATTAGAATAATATATTTTTTTTAAGCAAGTTATAACAGGAAGTGATTAAAATTCTTAGCATATATGTATCAGTGACGGCTCCTCAGGGACGGCAAGGTCGGCCAGGCCGTACCAAAAATTTAAGGAAATTATAAAAATGATTAGTAATATTGAAACAATATCTTGTTAACTATTTCATTATAAAATGATAGATATTTAACGGCTTTAGAGCTTTAGTTATTTACCATACAACAGCCTCTTCACCACGACTATACAATACCTATATTATATGTATACGCGCCGTGAGTTTTGTTTAGATATAGATTTACGCTTTGGGTACGGCTAGCCGATGCGATGTACAGAAATGAGTTATAAATCAAGACATACGTTCGGATATCATTTTGTCTTTACAAGCAGCTCCATTCTAAAGTGGTAGCGCTACTTAGTTCTGACAAGGTCGGCCGAAACTGCTTTGGCCGCACTTGGCCTTTTAAAAGTTTATGGAATTGCGATATGTTTTCAGGATTTCGGGATTTCCTGATGGTTAATTTGCAATTTTTTTTCAGTCCTACAGTATCTTAGTTAATTATTTATTATTTATATTATTTTAAAATGTATTATTATTGTATATTTATATAAACTTATATTTCTGTTTTCAATTTTTTAAGTTTTTATTGTTTAATTTTATAATTTTAATAATAAAAATAAATATATATGTATTTATAATCTGTTATTTATTTTATAATTTATATGGTTGTTTGTTAATCTATATTTACTTTTATTAAATCTTAATTCTTCAATTATTTACATTTAATTTAATTTTAAAAAGAATATACTATTGGACGTGTATATGACAAAGATAGTCAGGTACGGCGAGCCGATCCTATGAAATACTATGAATTAGATAGAGACAGATACCATATGCGTATAGTGGACTTGTTAAAACAAAAAGATACGGTGTCTTGTCTTGTGCTAGTTAGCAAAATAGTGTAAAATAATAGTTCACGTTCGGGGTGCAAGTGCGTATTTTAATTTAACCAAAAAATATATAGTTTTTTACTTTGTTTGTACTTTGTGTTGAAATAATACATAGGTAACAGGTATTTTGATTTTTAATTTATTCAGTAGATACTAGGTAGTAGGTACATATATTAATTACTTGATTTCATTATTTTAAAAAGTTATCAATCTGTTTATTCAGGCCATTACACGTTTAATACGTTTATTATTTCTTTTTAATATTTAATTATTTAAAATTATAATGGATTCGCAGAATATTAGGTCTATTGTAAGCTCTAAAGGAGATTTAGTTGATTTTTTGTTTTTTGAAACTACTTTATATGTATAGCTCGAATTCATACAATAATCTTTCTTGGCCGACCCACTTAATTCAGCCACGAGCCGTCACTGCTTAGTTGAACAAAAAATATTTATTTTAATCGTGGCTTAGAGTGAAATGCAATTTTTTTTGTGATTATAAAACACAGCTTTAAAAGCTCTCTTCTCTGCACATCAATTCAACCGCAAATTTTCTACAATTGCGAATCAAGAGAAATTATCTCTCGTTCCTCACTGAAAAGATATCCTTCCAAGTAATCAATAAACGTTTTCACTAATTAAATAGTATGGAATAGTTGATTAAAGTTAGTGGATATTTTAAATTAAGGAAATAAAATGATTCTAATAATCAGTTGTTGGTATAATATATAAAATTTAATTTCCGTTTTGTGATTAACTTGACTACATTGATTCATAGTACACAATAAAGTTTATCAATATTTTTTTATATACTTTTCCAACAAAACCTTTTACCCAATTTTAAGATTAAGCATCATATATATACGTACATAAAGTCTATATACTTCGGTTGTGTAGAAGAGGTCGGAAAAGTTTTCTATTGAGTTCTGTCCGTTTGAAAATGTGATTTATGGAATACAATGCAAAATCTATTTTTCATTGGACCTGTCTATATCTTCCTCAGTAAATTGTAGTTGGACACAAACTTTAGCTATATATGTATATAATGGCTATTTTTTAAGTTTTTTTCGTAATACATAAATGCCGTGTAGGAAATATGAGCATAAAAGTTTGTTTGTGTGTTTTTTTAAAGTGAGTTCATCTCATGTTATAAAAATTTATTTTCACGCATTCCACCTTTAATGTGACTCTTAAATGTTTAGCTACATAAATACTTAGTTAGTCATTTAGCAATTACGCACGGGATGTCTTTAAGGCATAATTTACATTATGATATCCTACAAACGTGCTTGTAGTTTTTATTATTATAAACAAAAAAAAAACATCCATCTCCTCTGTATACAGTATATCTTTTTGAGAATATGATTTATTAACATGGATAATTTAAAAATTAATTTACTTACCTTTTCATAAAATTAATTAACTGTGTGATTTGAATTATTAATTAAAGCCATTTAGTGTTCTTGGAAAATAATATCGCTATATACGTATATACATTTTAAAATAATAAATTTCTTTCATGTGAAGAATATGAATTTATTATGAAGTAATTTATTTTTATAAGCAAAATGTTTCTAACAGTAATTATAAATGTCTAGAAGTCGGGTTTGAGGCCATATCATACGGGCATAAATGTGTACTGTCTCACATCTGAATGTGATAAGTCTAAATGAAATTATTATCCATGGGAGACAGTTAAGTAGATGTTTTAATGCGGTATATAAAAAACTAATTGAAATTTATTTAGTACATGTACATCCAGAGCCAGACAAAAAACAAATCATAAATAAATGGGTTAATACAATTATAACTTAAATGGCCATCTAAACACTTCAAAATACTGTGGATGTAACGAAAATGTTACATTTTGTTCATTTTTTTTTTGTTACCTTCTCAATACAATGAAAATTTAATTTAAATTCATCCAATAACACGAAATATTTTCTTTTCCCATATAATACACACTGCTCTCTCTATATTCTACGAGGGAGACAAGAAAATGTAGTTATTATAAAAGAAATTTTTTCCACCAGAAAATTATTATCTTTTCCAGCTGTATAAAACGAGTCTGGTATACAGTTTGAAATTTCCCAGACAGAAAAAAACTTTTGTAAATTTTAATAGGTGCAAATGTTTAACAATAACCAACAGTCGCCCACCACCAAAAACTACATTTTGCAAAAAAAACGCAGGGATGGGTCAGAAATTGTGCAGGGGGTGAGATACTTTTATTAAAGGAATTTAACAATGGATTCAATTTAGAAACTTCTGCTACTTTTGTTACTATGTAATAAAAAGGCGTAGATATGTTTCTTGATTGTTCGTTATGTTTTGAAATTAAACGGTTATTGGATGAATAAACAGATATTACACCCTTTCTTTTTTATTCCTTTTACCGACATTATAAGCTCCAAGTCGAAGAAGAAAGTATACAATGAAATTCGTATTTATATTTAGAAACTTTCCAACAAATAAACTTTATTAAATAAACGTTAGATAATAAATTCATTTTAAGGTCTGTGTATATTATGGTAAACCTAGGGAATTGTTTGTATTTCAAATTGAGTTAATCATAACTCATAATGAATCTTTGTTGTCATGTTCTTTGAAAAATAAATACTCGCAACGATAAAAATTTAATTCAATTACTATATTTCCATTTAAGAAAAAAGTACAAATAACAAAATTTTAATTTTCTCAACATTTGAAAACGAATCACTTCAATTTGTAAGCCTATTCCTTCAGACAATGCACTTAATATTGATTGTTATCGCCTCTATTGTCACAGACAATCCACCAAAGGATGTAATTAATTATATTAATGTATATTTCCGACAATCTCTTTCCATTTAAACTATACTGTGTCATAGAATAAACGAAAAGGATGGGAAGAGGATAAACGAGAGACCATAATCTTGAGAATATCTAATTATTACGAAAACCACTTTCTCTAGATTGCCAAAACTAAGTTGCTAAATACGTAGAAATAAATTAATTTTTGTTCCATGTGCTCAAAGACTAAGGTAGAATTTAAAGAAAAGGAATACTGTCATTGCGAACTTGAAAAATTCAAGAGAAATCTTCTACAATTCAATTAAACGTTAACTGTGC
Source organism: Oryzaephilus surinamensis (assembly GCA_004796505.1). NCBI lineage: Eukaryota > Metazoa > Arthropoda > Insecta > Coleoptera > Silvanidae > Oryzaephilus > Oryzaephilus surinamensis. The sequence continues at coordinate 24,138 of SSSI01003299.1, read as the reverse complement.
AGATATAAACACGAATACGCGATTATTTCCAGTCCATCTGACACTACCATTTCCTTGTCTGTCGGCCAACTTCTTTTCACTGTGTTAATGTTTCCTATTACCCTAACCGTCCATCATCATCCCATTTTATGAATACTTACTTCAGTTCGTCCCAACTCGCTCTCATCCCAATTTGATGGGTTTTACGTATTTTAAACGTGATGGCCAAACGATTTATTTGATTACATTTCAGTAACCAGAATTTCTATTCCCCAATGGAATAATTTCGTCCCTTAAAAATTTATGGTAACCCCACACACACACATATATAGAGAGAAGAATTCTTTTTCAATGTGTTGGAGAAAAATCGAATTAAATTTCATTAACACAATTTAATTTGAATTTGAATTTTTATCACGAAATGGACAATGTTAAACTATTTTATATTCAAAAAATTCGAAAAGGAGCCATTAAACGTGGATGATTGGAAATTGTTAAATGATCTAAATATTGTTTATCTGTAATAAAATTGTGTAAAATGGGAGCGCCTAATTCGTTTTGTCTCAATTAGGAAAGTTAATGTTCGAAACAAGTCAATTAAGGAAAAAGATGTTTCCGGACAGTGTTGTTCTACTGAATTTTTTAAAAGACAAAAAGATATATAATGTTCAAATCGAGGTTGACTTTTAACGTATTTTCCTTTTATATTAAGCCAAATCGAATTGTTAAAAAGGTTGACATTTCGTTCACAAGTTTTTCATTAGATTATTACAATACTGTCAAGTTGTTATTACAATGTGCTTAGTTTGTTAATAAATGTAAACAAGGAAAACTGGGTTGGAAAACAGTTTACTTTGAAACTATTGTTGTGGAAAACGAGTTTACTAGTTACGTTATAGATATTATTATTACATATTTCCTGTAATTTCCAATTAACATTTCTGATTTTATAAATATTATATAGGGAAAAACAACGATGTTTCGTTGTTTGCCCTTTCTGTGTACAACAATACAACTTTAACAATAAAAACTTTCTCATACCCATACACTGGCTGTGCATTACAATGCAAAAATTAGATTATTTAGTTTGAAAGTTGGAAAGGCTAATCTCGATTAATGCACTTCCTTTATAATACTCTGAATAATAGATACCTAATCTGAATTTAATCAGTGCACACCGTAAACCGCGCGTATGTACACATGTATATGTAGATACGCGTATAAATAAATGTAATTTGCATTAAATCTGTGCCCGATAAGTTAATATTCCACATGCATAACATTAAATTGAAATGTTTATTATAATAAGGACAAAGAAAATGTATTTCGCATTTATGTGTGTAAATGAAAAACTGGGGTAATGAGTGCTTATTTTCGAATAAGGGTCACATTAAATGTTTCTTCGCTTGCATGCCGGTATAATAATAATATATGACATATTTTGTGAATATTCATTATTATGGTAATTGCTTTGAAACTTTTTTAAGTACATCTAAACTCATGTCTCAATTTTACTATAAAATAATACCCAGTTAATGGCGTATAATTGGCTAATCACATACACATGCTAACAATTATGGAGCAATTATTAATATACAAGGCAAATTAACCATTGATTAGTGTCAGATTAACATTGGACTGCTAGTATACGACACTAGTTACATTTAAACGGCGATTTATTCGAATTTTTATAATGTTGTAATTTGCAAATGATAAACTGGTAATTAAACACTTATTTTAACTAAACAAATTGTATGATGCGCCCAATTTTGCATATAAATGCATCACATTTAATTAAATAATTATAAATATTAATGTGCTAATTTCATACTGCAAAATTTTGCTTCACTTATTTATATTGCAACATTGTGCTCTCTTGTTAACGAGAGCTTTATTGAAAATTATTATTAAATGTATATTATAGTCATACGTATATATTTGAGCTGAACTACATGCATTCATGTATTTAAAACATTAAAACCATACAATTAACATTCATAAAGAATTTAAAATCGTTGTTGTTGTTAATTACAAACTAAAATTGAACACATATTTCAACAGAATGTGTTTTTAATGTAAGTTATATGCCATTTTGTATGATGATTATTTTATTTATTGTAAATGAAGAGGACAAATAATATATTATCCAATTGTAATTAAAACATATTTTATAGATGAACAGTAATGAAAATTATTAAATTACAAAAAATATTTTGTTTATTCTAAAACTGCTTTAATGAAATTCGTTTTATTATATCTATATAATAAATTTCAAAGACTTTGTTTAACATTTCCAAGTTATTATCATTTTTCATTAGAATTCTAAAAAAATATAATTAAATAAGTTCCACAATTAAACTTTTACTGAAAATCTAGTAATAAGATAAGAAAGTCTGTGTGGATTTGAAAGTTTTGGCGAATGCGCTGGTGTTTCTTTTAATTATTATTTTACGAATATTACATGAATAATAATGCACACAACACAAATGTTAGGTTTGAGTATTAAAAGCATTTAATAATAAATTCGATGTTATGACAAGAAGCTTTATTTGTGTTGAAAGTGTGTTGACCATGTGAAAATTTATGAGGTCCATAATAAGCCTGCTTTAGGAAATGAATTTATTGCTGGTTTCTATGTAATTCTAATCTCAGTGGGAAACATCAAGCGAAATGGGGGAGGGAGAGAGTTGATGGTAGATATATAGTGGAGGCCACCCTGCACCCAACAACCACCACCATCGAGCCCCCATACTCGCGCTATATCATTAATTGATTCACTAAATTCAACATGGCTGCCCACAAATAAGGGTGGACAACATAAGCCTCATGAAAGGGTAGTATCCATCAATTACTACATACTTGCTAGCTTTCTCCTACCCCCACAACTATGACGGCCCAAATATACGTATAAAGGGTTAGTATGACTGACGGGGGTTATGTATGTGATATTCTGCAAAATTTATGCAAATTAGATTATGTGCTATAATTAAATGTACATTGTGTAATAGGGCAAGGGGTGAGTTTGTTATTAAAAAAAAAAGTAAATACGACTTCTGCATTTGTGTGGTTGATGTTTTTCTTGGAAATGTTATTAAAAAGTCGCTTTCTCTTAACACAATTTCACGTTATCTATTATTTATGTATATTAAAATGTGTAAAATGGTAATTAAATTTGTACATTTATTAGCATATTATTAATAATTCAAGAATACGTGTTAGGTTTTTACTTTTTTCAGTTATTCTCCTATATTTCGTATAATAGTATGCCAACATCATTAATAATTTTAGTTTCTCTGTGTACATAATGTGCATTTCCTCTGCATATATAATTTAAGATGCAGATAAATTTTTCACTTTTTCTTGCGGTTGTTTTATGATAATTTGCATATAACATTTAGTTTAAATTGCAATATCCCATGTCAGTGACAGAATAAAATATTCGCATGTATATTTTATATTAAACTTTCACGAAATATTACTATAGCAAAGCATTTTGGGTTAGTTTTATGCATTGTAATTATTATTAATTTACTTTGTTAAATAAAGAATGTCAGGAAAAGAAAACGATGAACTATATTGTATGCAAGAAGTTTTTTTTTTAAATTTAATGTACGTACATTGAATCGAGTTCTTATGAAAAATATTCGAATGGAATCATTCATTTATAAACATTCAATTACTTCATTTTGGGTATTATAATAAAATCGATATATCATTAAAGATGAATAAATTCAATTTATTGCACCAATAGATATGTATACCATTTTCCTAAGAGATATTATTTGTATCTAACGATGGAGATCTGTTTTGTAATAAATTTATTTATCATAATTATTCCCATAATGATAATTATTTATGAATGGATAATTCAACGAGTAACTAGAACCATGTTTCCCTGTTCAATCGTAAAATTGATCAACTTTTTCAATAATTGAAACTAATGGTTTGCATTTATATGGCATTATATATTCAAAACTCTCATAATTTATGAAATGATAAAAATCAAATACTTTTATATACTCAAATGTATTAGGTTACACTTTTTGGTAAATATCCAATAAAACTGATTGGTAATTCTTTAAATTATAAAAAAATATTAATTAGATAATTTCCACGTTGCATTTTTTATTTTTATAAAGCTAATGAAAATTGGTTCGAAGCTTTTGATGTTGTAATGGATAATAATATGTATACGAATAGATGGTAGATATAAAAGTCTAGTTATTTTTTACGGAAAAAAGGTACATATATGCAATTTTCCGCATCCATGTAAATAAATACTCCTTTCCAATTCGATATTAAATGAATTTGCGGATTGTAAACTATCTCTCTCCTTTTGCTATTCAAATTTGAGTGCAATTAATTTAATTTCAAATATACTTACAAAGTAACCGTAGTAGAAGTGATCAACGACTAGTTTTCCAAGTAAATGTCTGCAACTATTACCCACTACCAAATTATATGTTTTAATTAAAATTACAAGGAAATTATAGATTTGAAACTAGAACAATATATTCGCATTAAAATGTTGAACAGAGTAGTTTGTTTTAATGGGAAAATGAACATGAAAATTATTTTTTATACAATTTTCATCATATATTTATGATTTAAATGTAGGTACAGTTTAGAAGAGAGAAAATGTTTTACGACTAAGATTAATGGGGCGATGAAGTAGGATTACTTTGGTTTTATTTTTTTTATTAAAACAGTTGCAAATTATTCACTTTTCACGTCATAATAGTAAAACGATGAAAAATTGAATTCTATCTAAAATACCATGATTTTCCCTAAAAATTCGCGTTTTATTTGTGATTTATGTTTTACATGCGTCTGAATTAATTGTAGTACATGACTACTAAGCAATGTAATTGTAATATATGAATACGTCAATGCGTATTGGACACATCCACAAATGTCCAGTTTAATGTATTTATGGGTAGTGAAATGCAATTACTGTAGATAAATTTTCAGGTCCTATTGGAAATTATATGCATACACATACAGTATTAGGTATGTACATACTGGTATACATACACATGTCGTACATATTTAGATAATATGTGTATCCTGTATTATTTTATGTGGCCATATTTAATTTACGCAAATTTGAATTAATAGTGTTTGATATATTGAGCCATGTCTATGATATTTCACATAGATTCATTTTCACAACTATTATTTCACTATTGTTTCCAATTTGTAATTAAATATAACTGTTAAAGTAAGAATTTTGTATATGTCGCAGGCTTATTGTAATTACAAAATGTGTTTTATAATTTGTATAACAATTAAATGTCCTCCTTGTGTGCCTAGGCGTATTATAATAAAACTGAAATTAGAATACGACTGCAACATATATATCAATACTGAAAATGTACTTGCATTTCCAAATTGTATGCAAGTGATATATTTTTCATTTGTCTGAAATCAGTTTGTAATAAATGTATTTTATTTTATTATTACTCGCGCAGTTTCAATTTCATGAAATCTACAAGTAATATAGTAAGAAAAAATCTGTGCAATTTTTCATGTATCTATTTAATTCAGTTTGAATTCAGTTGGGATTGATTAGGTGTATGAGAATCATAGTTTTAAATATTTACGTAAGGAATTCATTGAATTATTTCGAAGTAGTATATGTATTTTAACCCTCAGGTGTATTACGCTTTGTTTCCTCCTTTGCTACAATATTATACACTCACTATTTCAGTATATTTCAGTATATACGCATATAATACATCAACGTTATATTTTATTTATTTGGGATTCGTTTATCGTCTTCCACCCCTTAGAGATATTTGTTTACAGAGGTAAAGTGAAAATTTTCAATACTAACAAATTCTCTAAACATACATATATGTATAGTTTGTATCTCAATATAATATAGTCAAATAAATATTTACTTATTGATAAAAAATTAAACTTGTTGCAATTTTTCAAATCGTAATGTTTCCACCCCCGTAATATTTCAATCTTAGTCAGAATACACGTTCCCCTGCACTTCATGTCCTGGAATATGTGTACCCGGAAAAATTACGCCATGTGTTCACATAATAAGTGCGAATAATATACAATCTATCGATAAATTAGGGTAGAAATTTCATTTTACTAATGCAAGCTTAACGCTGGATTAACACCGCAATGGATGTAGCTCCATTAAAACTGCTTATTAATTTCATAAATTCCTTTTATAGGTTTTTTATTACTTGAGTTAGTCCGTTTCGTTTCAGCCTTATTCTGTACACATGTATTAGGTATACGGCCAAGTAAAACCCACTTCCGGGGGCGGTGAATTATTAAAGTAATTAAAACGGTTAATATACTGGCACAAGTTATTACTCGTTTGTAGTTTGTATAATGTTTAAACAATTTGCTTTACATGATGTGAATTACTTTTCGTATAAGATTTTCAAGTCATTCAAGTAACAGTCAAAAACTTGAGCGAAATATGGTTGTTTTTCAGTTATTTTAAATTATAAAATTCATTTTTATAAGTACTAAGTATTTATAGTATTTTATTTATTATTGCATGAATGTTCAATTATTTTTTTAAACAACTTCCTTATTCATTCAACTATTAAAGCTTCATTAATCTTTAATTATCCTTGCATTAATGCTAATTGGTAATGCATTGTTATTTAATAAATTAATATTAATTATTTATTCTACATAAAATGTACATAAGTATAATGCATAATACAGTGTTGTAAATATTTAATTACTCGAAGAAATAATTTATTTACTATTTTCAGTAAATACGTATTGAAAATAAAAAACTGTAGTTTTTTTTCCATTCTACTTTTTCTAAACCATGTTTTTCCATCACGGCATCCAGTTAATAATAATTTTATGATGACATTTCGTACTGCTCCTTTGCTTTTATATATTCATTTCATCTTTTAAAACATTTTATAAAATCATTTCAACAAGAAATTATGACTGTACATATAAAACTCTTTATCTATTAAATAAAATGCACGACTCCATGAAATTAGTTACAATAAAAGAAGTTTGTAATCATTTAATGGTGACGTTTCTACTTGCTTTATTCCAACAGACCAAAATCTAGTTTAATGTTAAAGAACTTGGAACAATAGAGAATAGTCTGAAAGAAAAATTAAAAGTCGTTGAAAATAATTGCAAGTACGGTTATATTGTGTCACAAATGCAAAAGGGAAAACTTGAAGCTCTGAATAAGTGCTGTGTCTTCTTTGTGTCCGCTCTTTTTTTTTTAATACACTAGTATAATATCTCGTAAAAATAAATATGTCCATGTAAGTGATTTCCTCCTATATATGTGTGTGTACACTAGCTACTAAACTACCCTTGTTCTACGGATACATCCCCCAAAAAGTTTCGTACCCAACACAACGTGAAGGTCCCAGATTACTGTTAATTCCGGTTCCACGCGACTCTGACTACAGCAATGATTAACATAAAACTAACATTAGTCCTAAATTCACAGAGTGCTGGAGCCCCGTTTCAGGGGGTTGTTGTAGTATGCAGTAATGTAAGCGGAAGATTATCAGAACGGGATTGTAAGCAATTATGGTTGTTACTATGACTCATATATAGAGCCAGCATTAAAGAAACTTAAGCCTCTGATTTACAAATAAAATGTGCATATATACATTTGTAAAATCCTCCCCCAATAACCAATAGCGAAATTTCTCCATCTAAATTCCATAATATTCTAATTATGATCAAGTGAATTGCATAATATATACGAATTTTGAAAGTGGTCTCTAGTGGAATCAACTTATATATTAAATGTGCAAGTATTATGTTATATAAATTTTGGATCCGGTATTATATACGAGAAATTCTGTTGTACATAACAATTCCGGATGAGCTTAATGACTCGCTGTTCTTCTGGCTGGGGTACAATTCTTTGTGTCACCAATGGGGAAGATGTGTATAATTGGAGATAAACCAGTCGAATAAAACTTATAGGAATTTACTAGCCCCTGAAGAATATTATTTAACGTCATTCAATTATATGGTTTTAAATTACGATCATTATACACATCAAATGAATAAAATGGCACTTTTTGAGCTCTTGTTAGTCATGCCATTTTATAATTTAAATAATTAAGTATTATTTATGTTTTAATGAAATTGATTTTCGTTTTTATTTTCTAAATGTTGTTGAACAGCAAATTTGCGGCATTATATGTAGTTGCCACCCTTAATATGTCGTTCCCCCGTAAATATTTCAATTAGATTTGTGTAGTTGTTATCGGTGGTATGATTGATGATGTACTAATCTGTCATGATGGTGGCTAGCTAGCACGCGTTGCAAATTTATTGCAGAACATGGCGTCGTACGTATACGAGACCTCAGGGACCATATCATCATCATAACACATTGAGGTAGAGAGAGAATGCACTGAATGCAGTTTACATTATGGATGTTGTTCCCGTCTGGAATATTGTTAGTACTTTGTACTCATACCATCGCGCACACATCTGTATGTAGCATACCAAAAACCCACCCCAAATGGTGCACTTCAATAATGCATGATCTCAACTAGATTTCAAATCGTATATATATAACGTATGTTATATATAAGATGGATAATACTGTGAAAATTATAATTACTATTCATTGGAAGTATGCATGTGTAGATAGCGAAATTTATCGTACGGATTGTGAGACGAATTTAAACACGGCTTTTAGATTAAGCAATTTGTTTTCTAAATAGAAAGTTCATGAAACAAGTACTACAAATTTTCAGTAGGATTCTACCTTTTATCAATTTCTGTTTACCTACTTTTATTCTATAGAAACCACTAAAGGTGAAAAGATGGTAGAAATATATTAGGTTTTCCTCAATTTTTACAAAATATATTTTTTCGTTCAGCAATCTGTCTCGAATCTCATCGAATGTTGTATTCCTTTTCAATAAAAACTTGTACCTTTATATATAAATAAAATGAAGCGTAGGTATAGATGGAATCGTTATCGTCATTTTATGGCAATTGGACAACAATCATATCCAAGCATATGTCGCGTGGGATTTTATTGAATCCATAGGAACATATTGTTGAACGTAAGTCAAATTTTGTTTATAGAATCATCTAAAATTGTACAATTTTTGGGTGTGTTGGATAAATAATTCAACTTGATCGATATATTTAAAAGTTTTCTCATAAAATGTATTTTTAGAAGATTTGACTATACATACAAAACTAAATCCAAAAACATAAAACGAACATCAATAAACAGCAAATATTCTTGCCACGTAAAATATGGTCCATTACTGTCAGTAAAATATTGAGAAGGTCCATTCGTACAGCAGTAACACACATACGTCAAAATGATTAAGATAAATGTATGTGAACAGGGCTATTTAGGGGTAGTTTATTTATTTTTATTATTTTTCCTCATCGTCATTTTCGAACATTACGTTCCCATCAATATAATTTTGAGTTTAAAGGATTTATTCTCGTGTCTTAGATATAATTGTAAATACATTATAAGACCAATTTGAACTGAATCAAAACACCTACCCAATAAATAACATTATTATTATATACACTTGAGACCCTTTCCCAGTTTCGTATAATTACGTTTACGGCCTGTTGTTCATGTTTATCACACATATACATATACATATATACACATTTGTACATTAAACTACCTCTCTCACTCTCTTGACGCTTGTTTATACGACTCTCTATTAATTACCCACATGAAATCCAGCCATTTGTTAGGTGTATGAGAGACTGAATATAAATGTATGTGTAAATGTGGATAATTTAGTGGATGTGACACAAATTTACGCGAAATTAAATCAGATGCAATAAATAATCTTATTATTTATGGATGTCGTCGGTGGTAATATTACTTACATCTTCATGGTCCCATTTTATTTTCAATTAAAAACGAATAATATAAAACGAACGCAACGAATTAACTTAAATGTTCTGGAAGTTTGATGTGCATTTAAAATTTTGCAAAAGTTACACAAATGAATTATTGCTATTTGGATTTCTTGGAATTTATTTATGCATTGCAAAATGATTTTTAACGTATTATTGTTATAAATGGTTTTTTTTTAATAACAAATGACGTTAAAAACGATAGAAGTTAAAAGTATTATATATCTGCATTTTTGCAGATTTGTCAGCTTAATTTTTCTGCCTGGGTCTGAATTTCTGAATAGATTAATGTCAACAAATTTTTTTGTAATTTCTATAGTTTTCGAGGTCAATATTAGCACGAATACAAAATAGCTGAAAATCATTTCTTGATTGCTTTTGATTGATTAAATTCAATTTTTATGAATAAAAAATCATATGGTTCAACTTTATAAGTACTTTCCCTTAATACCCAATATAATCCAATACCAAAATACGTATACGATATTATAGGGACCTTACAAACATGTAATGGTAGCTGTTATTATTTTCCTGAAACTTTTAGGACTAGTAATATCGTAACAATTACAACATTATGATTATTAAACGATTTTGTGCGAAAATCTTATTAGTGTTTTAAGTCCGAAAATTACTTTATCCAAATTGTATAGTTCTCCGTTTATTCGTAAATGGTGTGGCGTGTCTGTTGCCCTTAATTTGGATTCTCAGGGGGTGGTGGACGCATTACAACTACCGGATAATTAGTATATGAGTTCGTTATCGGCTCGTATCAGGCAATAATCATCAGGAAGTGAGCGTCGGTATTCAGACGCTGTTTTCCACTTTCTGTCTGTAACGTGGGGGTGGGCGGGCGGTGGTGGTGGTGGCCGGACGGGCGTACAACGGCCCTTATGGTAATCCGCTCACATAGCGGCTGTATATTTCAGGCCACTGAGGATCGGGACGTTGGATCTAATGAAGACTGTCGTTGGTTGGTTGGTATATAGTGATGGTATAGTACTGAATGAAGGGGATTTTCCTCCAAGCTAAACGTGTTAAGATGTGTGTTCTTCGCGATAGCGGGGATTACTGGCACAGCCAAAGGAAAGCGCGTATAGTAGGGCCATTTGCATTCATGAGGCGATACAAGATTGCTAGGCGAGTACAAATATTAGACTTCCGACTTCTAAACACTTTGGAAATAACGATGGAAAATATGTCATTGTTCCGTTAGACTCTACTGTGTGTTTTTTTTCCTTTAAGCTTCATTTTGTTCAACCCTCGATCATATTGGATGGACATTTTATGCAAATTATGGTCGACAACCAGCTAGCTTAATACGAAATAAAGTTTTCTGTATACATATTGCATCAATACAAATCGAAATTTTATCAAAAGCGCATTATTGCACATCATTTTCACAAGAACGAAATTTATGAGATTCTATATATCGTGTTGTTTTCTTCGTAATGGTGTTCTCTTGGAAATTTTATAGTACACAACAAATCACTATTATATTTAACAAAATTCTATAGAGTAAAGTATTTTTTAAAATGAATAAATTGTACTCGTATTTTATAATACTTAAAATCCCTCAATTTTTTCATACACATTATATTGGATATCATGCATGAATGAAAAATATTCAAATCCGATTATAGTAAAATTTTATTGTGCTGAATCAGCCCCCAAGGAACACAAGGGTGGCCACATATTATTCTATAATATATAGTGGACATATCACATTTCATATATATAGTCTTGTTTCGTCTATTTTATATTCGATTGAAGTCGTCGTACACTTAACGACAAAATTAAACATTCCCCCCAAAGAATAGTGCGTGTGCAATTAGTACAATTCCTTTTTGCACCCTCATCTATTACAAGGGAATGTGTGTGCAACTTTGGTGATTTAATTACCATAAAATCGGTCTCAAGTGCAGCAAAATGTTATTCGTGGGTAGTATATATTTCTATCTATGGGGCAATTTTATTTGGTGTGAATAATGCTTGTAGAATAAGGGGGTGAAAATAATATGCTGGCATTATTAAAAAACGTGATTGTTTTACTTAAGATTCTATATTACTTAAAAGTCTATTTCTTAATCAATTCTCATCAAATTGATAAATAAATAAATTCATTAAATAAGAAATCGTATAAAATATATGTATTTACCCTACGTAAGATTTCAACGAAATTGGGTACGAATGGCCCCAAGATACTAGCAGCATATATAAGAATTTACGAAATCTGGGGGGTGCTTTTTTGTCCGCCAGGGATACCAAATCTATTTTCTTGGTATCAGTTTTGCTTCTGTGGATGGCATGTTCCCTGCACTCTTCTTTTGATGTTACTAATATCAGCCTAAGGTAAGTATTTGCAGGGTTTTAGACACCCTTTTTGAAACCTCTCCCATTTCTCAAGGCAAAACATTTCCCAATCAAATATTGGTCTCGTTTCGGTAAAGACAGTTGCCTGTCGATCCTTCGTTATGCGTTCTATTCTACATAACATACGTATGTATACGCCTGAAGAATATATTTGAAAATATTAAAGTGTGTGCAATAGAATGAAAACAGTTTTCCCTCGAATGTCACCATCATCCCCGTTTTGTAAACATAAATGCGAACGGTTCATTTTCTTGTATGTGATGTTTAAATACACACCTAAGAGTGTAATAAAGGCTGTTATAAGACTGAATTCAGACGTTGATTATATTGTTAAAATGTTGGTGGTGTGAAACACGCGTTTGTCCTGAAAAGTGGTTTATATACAACGTGTTCTATATATATATATTCGTTAATAATTTCCCCCTCGTGCGAAAAAGTGTTCTTTAATCTCTATAGGCAGACAATATCGTTTCTACTTTGTAATATTGAGGTTTCGTGGACAAAACACAGTGAAGATATAAATCATCTTGTCAGTTCGTGTACCCCAAGATATATTGCATTATAGTGTTAAGGTTTTATAGCAATTGATTAGGGGCGAAATTTTCGCTGTGATGCATCATATCTGCTTTTCCTCTTTCATTTTTCATTATTTTGAATATTTATGTCTGCTGTATAATGGTTCCGATTCAGAAATGATTAATTATTTATAATATCGTGTAAAATGTTCGATAAATTTAAATTAATTAAATTATTTTATTTGTTTCAGGTGAGTTTCAGTCACAATTACTGCAAGTGTGAGTAAGTTGTAGGTATAAAATAATTTGTACTCCTACAATTTATTTGTGAGTGACAGCAGTGTATTGACTAAAGCTTTTAAATTTAATTAATAGTAATGTAATAAAAAATTTACTACTTTTAAATAACAACTTGATTTATTTGTATAAAAGGTAATAAAAATTGAAAATATTTCCAACTTTTATATTAAATACCGGATGCTCAACGAAAAGTCATTTTGTACGAATTCAGTAGCATTGATCTGAAAGTCAAATCAGTTCATATATTGTAGAAAATATACGTAGAAAGAAGTGCAAAAGTAGACACACGGGCATCACATGCCAGCCGTTATTTCATTCTTTTGACAAACAAAAGACCAAGAGGAATAACACTAATACAAATACATACGAATACATTTAATAAGGTAGGTACAATGCACATCATTATAATTTAAAATTGCATATACATATGCCTATATGTACAATGCATACGTTATAAAATTTGATAATGTTGTATTGTAAAATAAATAAATGGTAATTAATTAAATATAAATGAGAAAGTCAAACACAATGAAAATATTAATTAATTCCCTCCAGGAAAAATAGTAAATTTTCAGCGCTACAAATAATTCTATTCATATTATTATTATTTTTTAAAATATGTAACAGACAATAATAAATGGAATTGCAACTGCATGCACTAGTCATTATAACAAAATATGAATTTCATTTAATTAACTTAATTAAATAAAGTAAAATACACGAAATCGGTGTAGTGCAAATTTGTAGAAAATGTCATTAAATTAACTCATAAAAAAACTGTATATAGCGTTAAACTAGCGTTATTATAACAACAGCAGTCTGTAAGTATATGGCATATAATTATGTACACGAAACACGCATTATTTAAAGGATGTCAAATTGATTACATAGCGATCTGTTAAAGATGATTTATTACCTCGCAATATTGTTATGTGCTTGTTACTTAGGGGTGGATTCTATTGTCTACTTAAATCGAATTATCAGTTTAATTACTTACAAAGTATTTATATACTCGAAAAAAGACCATTACCTGTAAAATGTATATTATATGATGCTTTATGCATATTTTAAGTTGTTGTATTAAGTGTGAATTTTGTGTGATAAACTTAGTAAACATAACATTACACAGTGGAATGCATAACAATGACCACAATCTCAAAGTACAGAAATCTAATTAAATCTCTAGAGAGTTTCATAAACTATCTGCGGTTCCAGTTGCATTGCGGAAAGTGCATTTGATACTATCAAACAGATGACGGTTTAGGATGTGGGTATGAATAATGAAATTGTAATTTATAACAATATACGTATTGCAAAAACCTATTTCTCATTTTAATGATTTTTCAAAAGATGGAATAAAATTCGGATATACTTCTTTAACATTGTGAGGGAAATTTATGACTGACAATAGAAAAATTCCGTGATATGATATGGATAAATGTTGGTGTCCTTTTTTGAACATAATAAAAAGGTGTTTAGTATTCCGTACACGAAAATTTTCAAATTATAGTAATTTTTTCTAAATGTACTTACATTGAAAAATGGGGAATTGCACCGAATAAAAATAAAATGGTATTTTATTTTAAAATGTTCCTTTATTTAATAGAAAAGAAATTGAACTAGAATGTCACAAACACCGAACATTAGATAAATGCCACTATAAAAATATATAAATATAAGGAAAAAGTAAAAGATTGTTGAAACGTTTCAACGGGAAAAATTTATCTTGAATAGTATCATCTTTTAGTATTTGGCCATGACATTATCAACTGTTAGTCAGGAAATCTTTGCGTATAATAGCGAGGATACAGAGGGTTATATGGGGTTGAAGTTACATATTGATCGGTAGATAATCTATTTTACAAAAATGTACAATTTTTTTCGCTTGACAATATTTTTATATGGTCTAGTAGATATTGGAGATGCGTGTTACTGATGGAAGTTTTTTTTTTCGAGGGGGTGAAATGTATGCAGTTGCTTTGTGCATGCAAATTTATTCAAATAGCTATATATACCAGGGTGAATGTACTATTTGATGACAACACAAATAAAAATACTTTATACAAAAGTGTACATTTCATTAATTTGATATTGTGACTTATATTAACAATTGGCCCTTTTTTCCTGTGTTTTTTTTAATTAAATGTAAAATGAGAATACTCACATATTTTTCAACCCTTTTACCGGTGTCCTGACATTTATTTTATGCTATTTTGTGATATTAAAATACTTTTTACTGTGCTAGTGACTTTAAGTACATAAAATTGCCACATTCTAATAACAATAAAAACTAAAATGTTTGATACTGGGTGGATGATAAAATTTTCCTTGCCTATAAAAATTTTACAGGCCCTAATATAACGGAGTTCACTTGGTACTTCATTACTGTTATGATTGTGGTTGTTGTAAAAAAAAAACGACATGGAACCCTTAATTAGCAATAATTACGCCATTTTAAAGAAGACTTTTTATGGTGCGTCAATTAATTTTACTGACGAAGGACTTTATGTCATATATCTTTAATGGTTTTTTTATAAAATGATAAAAAATTTCGTAAGAGGTTTCAAGTTTTCGAGATGATGTCCCATTTTTACTTGCAGTAAATTCTATTATGGTTAGCGTCGTGGTTTCGAGTAAATAAATTTGTTGAAATACTATTAGTATTATAGCAATTGGACTATAAAACATCCACTTTGGATAACAGGACGGTTTTATCGTTTCTCTCATGTAAATTCTCATGCGCTTATGAATATATGGGGAAAATGTACCAAAAATAAGAAGCTTTAGATACGCACACATCTTTTCTGCTTGAAATACGCTATTTATATCTATTCCCTTGAAATCTAATTCTAAATATTGTCAAGACTAGTATTTACAACTTAATTACAAATGTCTGTAATTTAGAAAAGAAACGAGCTTTCTTCTTTGAGTTTGTTTTGATGGTTAGTTTTATTTTCACGCATTTATGCTGTTTCCAAATGATATTCTCCTTTCTTTTTTTTATTTTTTCTGCACTCACACACCGAATTTTCTGATTAGAAAAAGCCACAACGTTCGGTATATAAATCGTGTGGAATTGGATCCATCCGACATTAGTCTCCGTTATTTACTGTTCGAACCAGTAGTACTGATCCGATTGGGACCAATTGGTGCTTATAGTATCGATTCAGTGAGTGAAAAGCTATAAAAGAAGGATTCAAGTCCACTTCTAGCTAACACATTCTCTATATATCTTTATAAAAAATACTTCAAATTCAAGCACATTGGTCCAAATGTTATTCTTTACATTATTTCAGTTCTGGTTTCTTTTTCTTAAACATTCTGTGTCATACTAAGGAAACCCCATATATGAATAAGGTTTCTTGTTCTTTATTTACAAATTAGGCACTAAGAAAATTATAATATACTGTATACGAATTTTCAAATAATTTTTTTTACTATTTCGGAACAAGTCCATTTTGATCATGCAATATTAATTAACGTATTTTACAATGGATGTAAGACATATCTCAGCTAATCGTTTTTTCACATGCGATAGGAAATAATTGAGGACAAGAATATATATTCTATTATAGTGTAAATGCTTTTTGGTAATATAACGCTTAATAATCTTTCAATTACTTATCTAATATATTCATTATAAATTTAATATTAACGTCAATATTATAACAAAATATTCTCAATTCCTGTGAAATCTTATACGATCTACTTGTAAACGCAATGAAGTGCTCTTAATGTTTTGTTTACAATTTAACATTAAACACATATTTGCCCGTATATGCAGTTTAACAAACTGAATTAATTTAATGAATTTCACGAAAAATTATATAATAAAGAGTTCTGAAATTTATTATATACCGTGCATGATATAGAATATATTTATAAACCCACACAAGGGTAAAAAGTAAATTAGCCTGCATTTGAGAATAAGTTTGTCTGCTGGTAAAATGTTGTATTCGTTTTGCTGTAAGTGTATGCAGATTAGAAGTTATGCAAATGGCAGCCATATTCCACCAACCACTGTAACGTATATACATATATATATAAGAGAGAGAACTAAAGATAAGGGGTGAGAGCGTCTCTTCGGTTATGATAGATGGTAAGAAGGGAATACGATAAGAGTTATCGTGACACATTTAGGTCGCAATTTGACTGTATCACCTGAAATGGTCTCTGAATTTTTACCCTGCCAGCATGCACTCCCTTTAATCGAATAATCGAAGCGGGTCAATCAACTATAACGTCTAAAAATATCTAAAACTCCGCTAAAAATAAAATTGAAGAATTTTGTAGACGTGTATTTATTTTTGTTATAATTTCTGATTGATATTAAGAAAATCCAGTAACTTGACACTAGTTGTGTGAACGTTCAAGCAAAATACTAAATTTCTGTTCTTAGATTTATGGAAAGCAATATTGTACAAATGTCGAAATGCAAAACACCAACACATATTCTATATGTATGTATTGCTAGGCATACATCTGGTCGCTTAAAATGAAACATAAGTCATATAAAGTACAATAAATTTCCAAATTTAATATAAAGTCCCTATATGAGTACTTGTATTTTGAACAACCGTTATGTTAGTGTTTGGTATGGCCGTATGAGATTTAATATTATGTACGTATAACATAGAAACAACTTCATATATTTAGTCATGTAGTTTACAACATATGTAGGTGTATGTTGAATATTGTCCACATCAGGTTGTTATCAGTAAAACCACCAGTGACACTACACAAAGCACATACTACACAATAAAATTGTTCTATTCCATGGACAGTGAATTTTTTGCTTTAATTACAAGCGACAGAAAATGTACTCATTAAAATTGTTTACTGTGGATACAACAAAACACTTTCAGGACTATATAGCAACAATCCTCTTTGTTGTTGTGGTGGTGTGTGTGTTAGTGGAAATTATAAAGTCAGAACAATGTTGTTTTTTTAATTAAAAATTATTTTTCAAATTAATTGTTTTTAATTTAAATTTTCTCCTTAATACGCATTGCTAATATTGTGCACGTATTATCAATTATTTTACAAGTAAAGTGCATTCGTACTCATGTAATGTACAATTAATAGTAAAAAAAACGGTCTAAAGTAAAATTTTTATTCATTGAAAAAAGGGAGAGGGTGTAGTGAACTAATTTTCAATGGAAAGCACTCGATCAATCTGTACGGCAAAGTATAAGAATGCTACATACTAATAGCATTAGCATTCGAGTTGGCCCATAAAGCCGATCCGCGATAAATCCAACTCACAAATTGAAAACCTCCGCCACCGTACCACCCCCAGTTACTTACTTGCTGTTGCTGCTGCTGTTCAACTACTCAAATTGAAACGAGACTAGCATGGGTCGCGAAAACCATTAAAAAAAGAACGACCACGCTTCAAGCACATCGAATGAGGTGAATTGTTAATTTTATACGGATGCATTTTCAGTTTTTGTTGCAAGCATCATACAAATGTAATTGAATTTATTTAATATTCACTAGTAAATAGCAATGCTGAAATTCATCTTCTAGTCAAAAAATGCGAATGAAAGAAAATTTAATTATTTATCTACGTTTTCATTACAATTAATTGGTATATTGCTTTTCTAAGTAATCATACTTTGTAAAATCTATAATAAATCATCATTCCTATTCGAATTTTTTGTTTTATTTCAAATCTTTCAGGATTCTTCTTTATAAATTGGCCATTTTAATAAAATACCCACCCAAAATTGCCTTAAATCCCCAACTATTCATTTTTTCACGCTATCTATCGATTGCTTTCCATTTTGCCACATTATCAATCTGCCTATTCATGCCCACTGTTCGTTTTTTATTATTCTTTTTTAGTTTCCGACTTACTGACTCCATTATCGTCTCGTCTCTTTATATATATATCATATCATTACGATAAATATCGCAAAGCATTGTTCTCTAAGTATTTCATTAAATTGTAATGCAAAAAATACAAGTATAATAATTACTTAAAAAAATTCTGACCCCATTTTACATAGTAAAATATAATTGGCCACCTGTAGTTGGGGATGATAATGGTAATTGTGAGCGAATGTATCGTAATAATGTGCTTTTTGTGTTCGGTGTTGGTCGTCTGATGCTCTAAGAGAGAGTATGGTGGCGCTTTGATGGTGATGGCTTGCCCGCACATGCTATACGATCGTCAAACGTAAGAACTTTATCGACCCTAATAGAAAGACACACAAGTTCAACTAGAGAAAGCTTGATTACATTGATGCGGCTTGGAACTTGATGTGCTTGGATGGCTTGTGTAATGTGAGAAGCTATATATAAATGTGTAAAAAGAGTAGCTCTTTTACGCAAACACATTTCACCCCTTTCTTTTCATTACGTTCCACATAAATGGTTGTTTACGTTTGTCGAACATGACAGCTTTCATAAATTTAGATGAATTTTTGGTATACGGAGGCGACAGTTACATAAAAGCGATCATTTTTGCGTATTTGTAACTTTCAGATAAAATGAAAGTAACAAATAATTGTATGACCGGTTTTTTTAATCCATTCTGTTGCAAAAATATGAGTTCTGCTATACTCTAGAGTCTAGAGTACAGTTTATTTTCTAATAGTAGGTAATACAACATTTTATATAACAATACAGCTTTTTCTACAATTTGACGTTTCTTATCGGTTCCACAAACCCTCTAAATAGTCACTATCACTAAAGTAGGTTAGTTGAATTGGCACTTTAAGCGAGGAAACCATAATCATAACCGATAAGCTCTTTTTCAGGCTTGAAAAGGTCGTGTGACTGAAGAAATGCATGTTAACTGGTAATATTGCAAAATAAGTGACGAGTTTCATGCAAACTATCAAAATTCATGAACTTTTTACCATCAAAGTGCATAAAAACTAATACAAACTGTCAGTTTTTACTTTTTAGATATGCAGTATTAAAATTAAACTTAATTCTAAGTTTTGAGTAACAGATAAGCGAATCTAATACATAATTTTATCTTTTTAAAAGGGGAAAGCGGGGAAAATCTGAAAAAGTTTCTTATCAGCGGGCCATTTTTTCCGCATCAACCCTATTATCCTAATTCTTTCTTAAAATCAATTGACAGCATACTCGTATAATGTATGAATTTTAAAATGAGCACATTTTCTGTAACAAGTTTCAGTTTATCACGCATGCTTTACTTTATTTTCAAATTCAAAATAGAGTTCTATTAAATTTCTATTTGACACGCATGTGTTTATTGACAGTAAAACAAGTCTGAGTGCCAAATTGGCACTTGGCACGAAAAAAGTTTAATTGTTCTTTCAAACTAGAAATAAATTTAAATGGGAGTTTCAAGGGTTCAATGTTTTCATGAATCAAAAACTGAATTTATTAATTACTAAAAATTTGTTCTTTTATATCGTTTTTGTTCCAAAAGCTTTCTGTTCGATACCTATATGTAATAATAATATATTTGTATATATTTTTGGTATTAAGCAAATGAGTGGCAATTACTGTAGGGGAAAAATGTACAGTCATATATTGTTGTCAGTGACAGGCGGCACGCGATCAATCCCAATCCGACTTCAAAATTGGTGGACCGGCAAAAACTAATTAAAGAGATTAATTGCGGTCGTCCAAAAACTGGTCGATATTTTAATATAAATGAATATAATAACTACATTGTGAACATTGTATACACTACACCTTTTTGAATAAAACACAATCACGAATATAGATAATAATATTGTTTATGTTAATTAAAATGCATATGATTATATTGTTAATTACTTAATTATATTCTAGACTAATTATATACCGAATTAGGTAAAAAAGTTTTATTCAAAATTTAGAACTAGTTAAAAACTGAATGACCTAGTATGGTTCAAGTTTAGATGCATTTACGTAAAAAGTTAATGAAAAATCTCGTAATATTTTTGTGCAAATTTAATTTTTACTAATCAGCAAGTTTTCTAATAAAATTTACAATGTTCATCTAAAATTGTAACAAGTAAGTTGTTTGCTGGAAATGTGTTGATTAAGTAAAACTAAAACGCGAAATATAATACAGACACAATGAATAAACAAGTAAGAATCCTCGCATAAGTGCCAACGACATGCAAATGTAGCATCACACTAAACCGACAAGACTTCTTATCAGCTTTAACCAGACTGTCATCGTTGACGACAATGTCGAGATGAAATCGTATTTCAACTGTAATTTAGCTGGGAAAACTTTTTGCCGGGTCATGTTTTCCACAAATTCTTTATAGTTTCCTTTTTTTTTTCGTTCGTTGTATAACTATTTCAATATGTATTTTTGCATCTGACCTGAATATATAATACCATTATGTTTCCCCTTAAAGTTGAATATAGAGGAGAGAGAAATTTTCGTATCGTATACATAGATTGTGCTCCTCTTTCTTATATAAATGAAATTAACTGAAGAAAATTTGATTTAAGGATATCGGTTCAAGTTTTGTCTCTTGTGTATCGTATTCTTGTGTATATGGGAACGACTTCATTCGCTTTATATCTTGTAATAACAGAAGCTCTTAGAAAATGTATTCCATTTTGCATAGAATTTACATGTAAAATTTGTTAAACCTTTTAAATCTTGAAACTTATAATAGTAAGTGCATTAATTATCACGTGCGCACTCTCAAGTCAGTCTTGAAAATGTCGAAACCTGAATTCAGAAACATTTATTAACACACAAAACACATACAATCATATAAAAAAATTGATATATAAGAGAGCATTTCTCAAAGTCAGTTGCCAGTGCCACGACAAAATAGCTCCTCTCTTAACAGCACAGAGATGACATAAATCTTGATAATGCAAAAGTTTTAAGATTCAATTTAGCCTCAGAATTGTGCGAATGAAGACAAATTCCTATAAACGATGATGACAACGTGAAAGAGACGTCGCTTGGTCGGCGCGTTTCGATGATGATATTTTCCCAACTTATACTTTAATAAATGTTTTAAAAGTATAATCTGTTCAACAATAATTTCTTTTAATCCATCTATAAGAGAATGAAACTTTTGTTCAGCAAACAGTACTTAGTTTTAATCAATTTGCCTTGACTAAATATTAAATATTAAACCATCTATAACTTAAATGAACTTGTACGAATTGAAGAAAATTTACTTTATTATGATTAAAGTGCAAACTTCAATAATCAGCTTTTTCATCATTATTTATTTTATTTGTAATGCATTTTCATGTTTAATTTGTTTTCGTGTTGTCGACCTTTAAATTTATATAATCGCCACATATTAACTTATTATCACTGAAACTAACTGATGTTTCATCAAACTTTGTCAACAACGAAAGTTTCAAACACAGAGACACAGTTTCATCATTACTCTAACACCTCTAAAGAACATCAAACTGAATTTATGACATCACATATTTTACAATCCAGTCAATACAGAAATACATCAATATGTATAATACGATTACCATGTATTACACATTTCATATTCCAGTAATGCATCGATAAGCTACTCTAAGCTTTATTTTCTTGTATGTGATTACTTCAATCATGTTAATTGTTTTATCGTGTCTGTACACGTGAAGAGTTAGAGATGAACCTGTATTATAAAGAATTTTTCGTCATCCATTAAGTTTGTCTTCCTGTTGTTTTTGACTGTACCATCACTGACAGTTAATGAGGAGACGCTTATATACGTTGAACTGACACGAAGACAGATTAGGCGTCGTTTATTTTGCTTGATATCGGTTTTTCGGCTCGAATTGCCCCGTTTTTGCCCTTCCAATTGAAATGAGATTGTACAATGTGTTGAGCGACCGGAAAAATGAGAAACGGAATTCTAAAGTACATTTAACAAATTAAATGTTGAACTGAAATTCATAGTCGTATTTTATTTACTTGATCGTGTTTTTCATTTTGTAATATTTTTACTTAGTATACGGAAATACGTAATATACTAGTGTTAAATACGCGCATGACATGTTAATTTTCTAATCGATAATAAATTTGTATAGTTGTTTTATGAATATTGGGTCTGTGTTGGGAAATCCATCTCTTTATATTAAACGAATTTTTTAATGAAAAATAAAAGAATATTTTTATTTATTTTCCATTTTTAATACATAAATCAGTGATAGTTAAAAAATTACAAAATAAGTATTCAATTTGGTGGATTTCCTTTAGGTATTTGTAACATCAGAGATGAAATAAATGCCATCAAATTATGCTCTTGAAATGTTAGGTCTGTTCGGACAAGCCGTTAGTGGACTATCCAATGGATAGGTCGTCAGCTCCGTACTGCTCAGTAGAGCTGGGCGCAGTGCAGGTAAAAGCAGATATTATCTGTAACTGTACCTGAAAAAGCAGGTACAGGTCAGGTACAGATACCGCATTAATACTTCAGGTAAAATAAAGCAGATACAGAAATTTTTACAGTTTACAGATACTGTCAGGTAACAGGTAAAATACAGATATTTTCAGGTACACAGGTACTGTCAGATAACAGGTACGAGACAGATATTTTTAGGAAGCAAGTAGGTGTTATGAAAAATGAAATACTATAAATAATTGAACATAAAATATTTATTGTTTAAAGTTTATTATAAAAAAATTTGTTTGGTTTGCAAGAAAATATTTTAGAAAACGTGGAAAATCTTTTTATTATATGATTATATTTTCAGGTAACAGGTACAAACAGATACAGTCAAGTAACAGGTCCAAACAGATATACTCAAGTAACAGGTAAAGACAGATACGGTCAGGTAACAGATCAGATACAGATCTAAGCAGTTACTTTCTAACTTGGGAATGCAGGTAAAGTTCAGGTAAAGGTATAAAGCTCAACAGATCAGGTCAGGTACAGATACTAAAATGAAGCAAAATTCCCAGCTCTAATATATATGGACGAAGTGATACGAGCGACAAGTGGAACAGGGATAAGGAAGGTTTCATTTTTAGATGACATTCGATGTTGAGTGTGATCCACGAACGAAAGAAATTTTTATTTTCTGAATCAGTAAATATTTTGTCAATACATTTTCTATATATGTATATTATTAACATTTTCTTGATGCGCATTCATTCATTTTGAATAAATTAGAAAATCATTGTTGCATC
>SSSI01003286.1:0-17035 GCA_004796505.1 Oryzaephilus surinamensis | reverse complement strand
TAAATTCTGATACCCAACTAGAAATTTAAGTAATAGAAACGGTTTTGCGACTGATACAGTCACTTATTAAGTAGCAACAACTGGCTACTGGAACTGTCCAATAACCGAAAAGTGTAGTTAATATAACCAAAATGGGGAATGATTTTTAGTATTTATAACGTTCATGCCTAGTTACCGCTACCGTCGCAAAGTAAAGAAAATGACCATTCTGCCACTACACATTTACGTTCCTGGAACGTTTCGGTTCCATACATGGAACCATTTTTCTTCAACAAATAATAAACGACAAACGTTTCATATTGTATAGTATACTTCGCCAAATGAATAGCAACTACGTAAATCTTAACTCAAATGTTCAACTCAAACAGGAAGCCATGTTCAAATAAATAAAATATATTATAGTGAATAATAATATTACTGTAAACTTTGATATACTTTTCCAACCTCGAGGACCCATAAAATCACAAACAACCTCTGGTTTATTGATAAAATTGTATATTTTACTTCGAAATATTAAACGGGCCAGCCGTCAAATGACAATTTCCCTTTAATTGAATATCAAGAAAATAAACATAATTTCATATTTTGTAATATTTATGTCGAATTTATATAAATTTAGCTTGTCTATCATTTTATGATCATTTTGAATGCATGAAAATGCCTAAATATACCCAATATTTGCATAATATTTATTAATATTTTGATGTTGTTAAGAATAAATATGGCGTATATTCTATAAGTATTTGTAACTTAAAAGTCGTCAAGACAAGTTTTTATCACTTTAAAGACACTGTTTAAAGTTCTAGGTGCGCATGCTCATATTATGGAAGTCGTTGTGACCATAAAGTTGCTGGAATAGTCATAGAAACTACGAAATTACCAAAAAAGCTACCTAAATCTTTAGTCTCTTTTTGGTCCCTGCAATTGGTTCCACTGACGTTGCCGGGTTTTTGAAATCTGACTCTAAAGATTTCCAAACTTTAAGGTCACATACATAGTAATTTTTACGACCCAAAAACGAGATTTTTCTACTAATAATTAATTAACTTAGAAGTAGTTATCTGCAAACGCAGTAACGTATTTACGTGTACCAAAATGCCTTAAAAGTGACATATACGTAGAAGTCAGAATAATTAGTAGTCTCAACGAAACTGTTACTATTTTAGGTAACAATGTGCATATTTAGAAGATACGCCACTTAAATTTCTAGTTGGGATAAAAGTTAACAAGTCGAACTGTCGGTTGTTTCAATTCCGTTTGAAAATTCAGATAATCTAAAATAATTGCAATCAAAAAATGCCACCAGAATACAAATTATTCCCACTGATCGAAATAAAAACGATCATTGTAATAATTGCAATAAGAAAATATCTAAAAAAAATAAGATATCTAAAAAATTTAGATCCGATTGATCTTGTGAATACCGTTCGGCCATAATAATCGCAATTTTTCCGATATCGGAAAAATTTAGATATTTATTTCGATTTAGATTGCCACGGGAATAAGGCTGAGTATTAGTTTTATGAAGCCGTCTGTTTGTTTTCTTTATCGTAAATCAGCTTTATTAGATAATAATAATAGAATCTTCATGGTACTGAAGACACTAATAACATGAAATTGCTGCTGTGGATTATATTTTACTGCCTTTTTCAAACAATATAATTTATTTTCATGAATTAGATACTTTTTCGTCGTCTTATAATAATATTATACTTACATGTATATGTTGAAATTAGCACCATATTTTTAACGCCCTGTTAGAAAAGTTTCAGGTAAATTTCAGGACTGTTATAAAAATTGTGTGGCTTTAACAGTTTTTATTTGTTATTTTACAACCTTAGAGAGAAAGCCAGAAAGCCTATAAGCAAACTATATAGCCCCACCATTTGTGAAAGGACTAAAGATGATACGGAGGCACATGGTTGTACATAGTGTGCTGTGGACGATTAATTTTTAATCATTCATTAAATACATGTAGAAGACAGTTGTAGTTGTTAGTGAGAAAATTTTTATTTAACAAATGTGAGCGCTTAATTGAAAAAAAAACATTTTGCAATAGAGTTGCACAGTTCTAATGATCACTTCATAAATATTTAAAAAAAATATAATAAACAATGTTGTGTGTAAAACTATTATTTTTAATCGTTTGTGTGACTGTAGTTTGTGCAAATGAGGAAAATGAAGAAACAACAACATCAGTGGAAAATGAAAGAGAAATGCGGCAGTTTAATCAGGAGGTGCACTAATTTTTCTCTCAATAATAATCGAATAAATCAGAT
This sequence comes from Oryzaephilus surinamensis, assembly GCA_004796505.1. Classification (NCBI taxonomy): domain Eukaryota; kingdom Metazoa; phylum Arthropoda; class Insecta; order Coleoptera; family Silvanidae; genus Oryzaephilus; species Oryzaephilus surinamensis. Next base: position 14,756 of record SSSI01003286.1, on the reverse strand, counting down.
TAGAAAATAAGATTTTCTATAGTAAACTAACAATTTTTCGTATAAATAGAGCGCGCAATAATTTTGTTAAATGCAACTACATAAATATACTCGTATTTTATATATTTTAGTTTCCTTTTCTCGAATTATGATTACTATAATTGAGAATTTCGTTTTTAATTTACGTTTCATTCCATATACGTGAAATATATCTACATATATGTATGTCTGCAATTTTTTTCCGGCTAAATTGAAACAGTTTAGATTGTATAATTTTGCAAACAACGTAAATGGATTTAGTTGAAAAAAAGAAAATGTTAATAAAGATAATGCGTATAAAACGGCTGACATTTGAATTATTTAAAATGCAAATGTTGATAATATTATCAAAACAAATATATCACTGGTTAACATCATCTTATCCTCAACAAACACGTTTTTATATTATATCTACAGATATAAATATGCATTATTTTTCCTAGTTCTGATATTTCTGAAGGTAATATTAGATGTTTGATTACTCAAATTATGAATCATTCATTCAATAATATGTAAATAGGAAATAAAAATTATAAACTAGAAATATTATTCTTTATATTCATCTTTTGATTTTTCAACTATAGAATAATTAAGTACTAGATTATTCTGTATTGTTACAACAGATATAATTATTACGTATTTTCCAATACTTTCAAACAATAAATCAAAAGAAATCCACCTCAAATTATCTATTTCCAATTAACTTACTCCACAAATCTTGTTTTTTTTTTTCTATGATTGTCTCAAAAATTAAAACCAACATAGAATTGCTTAATTTTCCCTTTATTACAAGCACCATTAACCTCTAATCTTTTTAAAAGTGAAATCGGGAAGCAAATTGAATTTTAAAACGTATAAAAACATATAATTCGAATTTAACAAAAAAAAACGTTCATGTTATAATTACGTAGCAGCCACATAAATTAATTAATTAGAGAAATTAATATAATTCTATACAAAAAAAGAATGAAGTGCACTGAAATGAAGGCTATATAATAATATTATACATTTTTAATTACTATTAATAAAATTTATTTATTACCATGCAAAACAAAAACATATTTAACCTTAACACAAAATTTTGCAATGATAGTGTCAAGGATCTGTATTTGCCTTATTATTTATGGATTCATAATAATTAAATGACGTTATTGGAGTATAATTTTATATAAAAAATATGCTATTGAAGTAAACTTGTATAATAACAGCAAGCCAATAGAAAGTAGCACTTATAGAAATATCGTTAGTGATACACTCTTACTAGCATTCTTCTAAGAAAAACAAATATTTACAGTTTGGGTCAACAGATGTGTAAAATTGCAAAAAGAAACTGGGACACGGTCCTACTTCCTGTCTATCAAAACAATTAAATTATAAATTGTAGATATTTTATAATAGCACATTAACCTTCAATAACCAACACCTATTTTATAATGGATTATGATTTAATTCGAAATACCGACAAAAAAAATTGAAGGATAATGATTTCGTAAACGTTACAGGGCTGGCGTGCTGTGCAACAATTCCATCCGGAAAATTTGGATTGGATACCAAAAGATCCACAATCATCAGAGGAACAACAATTTCAACAACAGCCTGTGAAGCGAAGAAGACTAAGGAAACGGAAACGAAGACCACCGGTTTTGGATGAATCAGCCGAATCGAGTGAAGAACGTCCATTAATAAGAAGACGAATTCGTCCACAAAGACTGGACCAGATGGATGACAATTTAGATGGAATGAATGAAGAAGATGGTAAAAAACCGCACATCCGAAGACGTATAACGCCAGTTTATTATTCGGAATCGACTGAAGATCGGCCAATGACGGCCACCATTCGTGTGGCCGAAGAACAAACCACGGAAAATACTGAAGACAATTTAACATTGAATCGAAAAGAACAAATTAAGAAGCCGGATTTGAAATCATTGCTGAAACAAAGCGGTGGTACGTTGAGTTTGAGTGAAATTTTGCAACAAAAGAATCTGTCTTTGTCGGAACTTTTGATGGGGAATGAAAAAGCTATTTCGGCGTTAACAGAACCAACTACAACTACTACTACTAGCACCATTACTGAAGAAGCGGAAGTAGTGAAATACAAACGCCTGCCACCATCTATTGGTTTACGAAAAACTATTAATCGAAATTTTGAACAACTTGAAGATTCTGTTGAAATGTTGACACCAAAAGAAACAGTTGAAGCCCAAAGAAAACGATTAGCACTATTACACAATTACAAAGAGAATAAATTGTTTAAAGAAGTGTCGAAATTTGAAGTTGTCACAGAACCAACTACGGAAAAACGAATTTTCGTACCATCTCACCCGAAATATTACACTTCTTTGAACTTCAAGCCAGATTTTAGCCAATTTACTGTTCCGACAACCGAGATAATGGTTGAGGAAACAACTCCTATAACAACCACAACAACTGCAACAACCACAACACAAGCACAAACAAAAATTTCCTTCACCAGATTAAACTTGAAGCCAAAATTAAAGTCCAGCTTGCCAATGACGAATGCCAAATTAAATAAAATGGTTAACAAATTGAATACTAATCGACAAGAAGTTCAGAAACAAAGCGAAATCAAGCCGATTAAAATTGATATCCAAGAAATATTTGGCATTAAAGCGATTTTAAATAAAACAACCCCAAAACCAGTGGTGGATGAGCCATTCAAGATGAAAATCGATATTGAAGCTATGATTGAAAAAACTGCAACTTTACAACCAGAAACTACTACAAAGCCTACAAAAATGTCCAAAGAAAAGGTGAAATTGACGGCAGCAAAAGAGGAGATCATGGAAATCCTGAGGGATCCAATTGGTCGTGAAAAATTGGCACGAATTTTAGAAATTCGAAATATGACAATACAACAATTGGTGGAACAAAGAGAACGTGGATCTAGTCAATTGCATCTGGCTGACATATTCCATAACAAAACACGCGAACCGGACCCGAAAGATGAACGTTTGGTAATTGGACAATTCAGTTCGGAATATTTCAGCAGTTTTCCAATATTCGGACGTAAACAAAAGAGTCGTACATTTGCAGATGAAACCACAACTAATCAACCGACACAAAACATTGACAATAAATCAAAAGATACATTGTCCGTCACCAGTTTTCCAACATACAAAATTGAACTGGAGAAATCATTGAAAGAAACACAACCATTTCTATGGAAGGAACTGTACCCCGATTTCCTCGCAACAATATATGAAAGTAATAATAAGAAATTGAAACCAATTGAGAAAATAACGACAGAAATGTATCCAGAAAATGAAATACAGCATTTGGATGACATTGAAAATAAATTCTCAGAAGTATCCAATGAACGTTTATTAAATGTAAATTTACATGAAAAAATCTTTGAAAATAGTAATAACGTTGATGAAGTATTGATTCATTTGCCGTCTGGTGTTAAGTCGGCAATTTTAGCCAGTTTGGCTATTATTGCATTATCTTTAATAGTATTTGTTAGTATTTTAATGATGTTTAAATGGACTCAAAAGAAAAAGACGCGTTTAAACTATTGTAGTACTTTATCGTCAAAGATAAAAACACCAATCTTAGTACAAGGAACTGGTAAAAATATCAAAACATTTATGACTGAAACATTAGGACGAAAGAAAGGATATTATAAGCAAAGTTTGCCGGAAAATATCTGGGAGAATGAAAGGAAATCATCTTATTAATTATAAGGACTTCATAATGTATTTATTTTGTGATTAAAGTGCAATATTTATTTTCTTAAACAAACATACGACTGCATATAATTTTAAGCAAATTATACTTTGGATTGTACCAAAAAAATACCATCATCTGTTTGTGTATTACTATTTTTAAATAAAAATTGTTTATTGTTGTTTGTTATTCTATGTTTGCAGAAGTAAACTGTTTAGTCTAGAAAAAATATTACCTAACATGGTAAGGAATAACACATAGTAATTAGAAACTTAAATACTACGAATCAATTGAGCGTTATGTGTAATAATTATAATTACAATCGCTTTAGAATACTAACTTATAAACCTCGATTTGTTTAAATGGAATTAAACGAACTTTACACAGGGCGTTCCAGAATAATATGGGCCAGATAATGAAGAAAATTATTAATAGTCGAAAGTTTTATCTTTCTATCAAGAAAATTAAACCCAATAGGACATTCTTATATTATATTTCATGTGAATTTTTTCCAAAAATTGTATTTAGATGTCGTCTTCTGAAATATTCCGAAATCATTGTGAAACACCCCATATAATCTATTTACTTACCAGTACTCGACGAATGTAAATCGTCCCTTCATCAATTTCGAAACGGCATCATCCATTGTGGAGAACAATTTATAAAAATACGCATACTGTCTGCAAATATTCTTAATTTGTCTTAAAGCCATTTCTAAAGTGGGGCTTCCTTTCAATTCCTCCAACTCATCAGTAGTAAAATACAATATTGTCGTATATTTCTTTGGTAAAATATCCAGATAGGGTTTCCAAAATGAGTTTTCTTTGAATTTTTCAATTAATAGATACATTGCTAATACTACGTTGGGCATATTTTTTAAAATTTGATCCTTTGATATTAATTTATTTAGAATACTGTGATTTGCCGATTCGACGCTGAGCATTAATTTTCTGGGCACGGCAATTACAAGGGACGATTGCGGTATAACCGTATTCACCCTAATGCCCAAATCGTAACCATCGAAATGAGTTATTTCGCCGCCATTCAATTCGGCGCCATTCGTTTGAAACCAGTTGACAAAGGCACCAATGATGGCACCACTTGCCCGATTATCGACTGAGCTAACAACGTCAACTTGTTGTAAATTTTTTATTTTATTGATTATTTTATAAATCTCCTGATTTTCTAATATATTTGGAATATTGCCTTGATTTGGTATTGTGCATAAACGTAACAAATTATCAACATGTTCATCTAATTCTTTTTCATCTTTATTACGAATACTCTTTTTGGTTATAGTTTGTTTACTTTTAAACACGTGTCCTTTACGGCCCATCGCACCCTCACTTTATTATTATTTAAACACGAACAAGATATAAAATTTATTATAAATGCATAACTACGCACACATTAATGCATTCAATGTTTAATTTATTAAACATTTACAGGGCGATCGTGTTACATTTTATTATTTATAAATAGATAAAGTTTTACTTAGAAGCCGTTAGGTGGTGCGTTCTTACAGCCAACTATGGAAAGGAGTGGTGTACAATGTGGGATTCATCATATGAATTTATTTTTAAATTTAATAAGCATTTCTTCACATAATTATTTTACATTTTGTGTTCGTTGATATTTTTTCTCTTTGTTGTATTATTGGCTAGCTAAAAAAAACTTCTCACCTACTTTTACAGTTGGAAGTTGGAGCTCTTTAACTAGTTTCTTAGCCTAAGGAATTTTTACAACTTCCTAATTAAGCGGCATTAAAAGAATGTGTTAATTTTATCGGTTTACGTACAAAAGGTAATTATTCATATGCACGCTATAAATTTCAAGTGTTTACGCAGAATTCTACGGTACAGTTGGATTGTATAGAAGTATCATTAGAGGGATTTTTTATATAACAGGAAACCGGAAGGATAAAAGGGACCCTTTACTTTATCTGTGATATTTGAAACTGGACCACGTTAATTTTAATATAAATAAAATAAATTTTTTTATGTTGTGCGTTGGTTGTAAAAAATTCGTTAAATAAATATTTTTTCTGTAAAATTTTGATCAAAATTGTACCTAAACGGGGTTGTTATATTTTTTTTATATACATATTCCTTTAGGCTGTTTTGCTACATTCTGAAAAATTTATTTAAACCGTCAACTGTTTCCCATGTAAAATAATATTGTAATAAATCAATATTAAATAATAATGGATGATTTTGTTTAATTTTGTAAAAATGTATAACAAAAGGCCTAAAACCTGAGATAATATCAACTTGTTGACATGCGTCACATCGGTCCTCTTTAAACTACTGAATTTGTCAGCTTTTCAGTTCACGCTTTAGCTCGAGAATGAAAACTCACCCCCGAAATTTTCTAGTTTAAGCTTTAAATTTAATTCCACTTAATAATATTATATTAATTTTGTTTTTGTATTGTTATTATTTGATTTTTATACATTTTTATGTTTTTCTCGCAACTTTCTAACAGTTTGCACAAGTTTAAAACTATGTCTTAATTAAAGCTCTAAAATCTAAATAAAAATTGTTAACAGTTTACGAGTTAGACATTAAGAAAAAATGGAAGTAAATTTTAAAACAGATTATATTTTTCTTTTATTGTTGATACTAGAAGGTAAGGATTTTTTTAAAACAAAAATAAACTTTTATTGTATTTGCAAATGTTTAATCAAAAATAAAAATAAACTTTAGTATATTTTTAATTAAGTATTTTTTGTCTTTTATGTCTTTCATGAGTTAGTGTTTAGTTTAAAGAGTGTACAATAAGAAAAACAACAAGATTAACTTTCGAGATTAGCATATTTATTTAAACGGAATTATTCTTTCAAATAAAAGAAAAAAATATGACGAGAAGTTTTATATTTCAACTTCTTCCTGTGATGTTCTCTTTTAAATTTGAACGTCAAAATTTCCGAGTAGACGAGTTCATTTTTGCATAAATTAATAAAAATAATTAAAATATGTCTATCTCTAGAAAAATAAATTTTATGCTTGAAAAAAAGCATGCAAAACAGTGTTTAAATGTAATCCTGTTCAGTGGTTCATCACTATTGTAGGTATTATAAAATGAGTAAAATGTAGCAGAAACTCAGTTAAAATTCGCATTCCTACATATTTGAGTCTCCAAAGAAAACAAAGACTGTTTAAACTGAATATAGAACGAAACAGTTAATTTACAATTACTATAATAGGCATTAAAACACACATAATGGAAAAGAACTTCTGAGCACATTAAGGGGCCCAAAAATGATGAAACGTTAACTATCAAAAACAGAACCCTTCCAACACAGTTGAAATTAAATTGAAGCATATTTTTTAATCTATTATAGGTATGTTGTATAGTAATATGTTATATCAATCGTTTATAGATTGACCGATGATGGAAAGTTTTGAACTAAATTAGAAAAAGATCCATCAGACTCCATAAGCAAATTGATTTCACGTCCAATTCTATAAGCAAAGTTGTTGTAAACGATTTGCAATCTCATCAAATTATGTACTTTATTCCTCTTATGGTTTGGCACTTGAATGCTTCACTTGATTCTCTACTGGTTGGAATAATTTTTTTTTTAAATTTAAAGTAATTACATTGCCACTTTTTAAAAATAATACACATTTAATCAAAAAAATTGATAGTCACTGAAATTTTGAACTGTTTCTAAAAATTTTATTCCTTTTTTCCAAAATTCACATCATACAGAAAAAATATCCAAAATCAATCAATCAATAAAATTTAAGCCCCAACATTATATATAATAAAACCATAAAATCACCGATTATAATATAGTTTATCACAACATCAAAATTAATTATCGATAATTTAAATTTCCAATTAAATTAATATCGCTGTTAAATTCATATTAATTGAAGATTAAATTGTTTATAATGCCAGATTGTAAGTGTATTAAAGATTCAGTGGAATCAATTTTTTTCTAATATAAAAATGTAATGGATTCCTTCCACCTTACCCAACATTACCCTATTCAAAAATTTAGAATCTATATGCTTAAAACTGACTTGAACAAATTAATTTTGGTCAATTAGTTCTCCACTGATAAAGCCCCAATGCGGGTTTTTTCTTCGTTATCTAGTTTGTAACTGAACCCTTAATTCAAATATGCATCAAATGTTAATCGTTAATAGCGAAACTGTTTTCCCAAAGGATTAGTCGCAAATATAACAATATTAAATCGTCCAGAACGATGTTAGATCGTATATAGATACCATCAATCTATGGAAGACATTTCTAAATTGAAAATGGCTTCGACTAAAACTTAAACTAAGGTAGAAACTAATTTTAAGACAATATAGAAAAGGAACCCGAAAATGTAAAAAAGGAATTAATTTTACTTACTTTACCTGCTTTTCAACTTATCACATGTAGGTTTTAGATTTGAATAAATGAGCAAAAGTCAAGCATTACTTTTTAGCGAATAAAGTGCACCATTAACGTCATTCTTAATAAAAATATGACCAAAATGAATGTAATTTACTCTTGAATAGATGCTTTTAGAATAAACGAGAAATAATAATAAAAAACGTATCGTTTAGATATGCATAATACACATGTTATGTAAAACGGTTATTTTTCAGACACAATGAATGTACACATTATCCTGTGTCCAGGATCAGGATGTTTAAAAAAATCGTTTTCAAGCCTTTGTACATTGAATAAAACAATGCTAGTAATAATAAATGTTTGGAAATGGATTTGGGTGGATTTTATCAAATTTTATTTTGTTTTTTACTTATATACATATACAGAGGAAGATAATAGATAAGTGCATTTGTTACAAATGCAATTTAAAAATTGTTTTAAAAAATGCATTCAACCCTTTTAATGCTTTTAGCTGCTTTATTTTCAGTATAATGATGGAAATTTGTTATATTATACCAGAATTAAATGAATAAAATTAATCATGTTCCCTCAAAAACATTAACTATTCTGACAAATTTTAACAAAAATGGCAGAAATTCAACATTTTTTTTTAAACCAATTATAAACATTTAATTGATTTATTTGACATTTATATCATATTTGTTATACAGATGAATAATAAATAAAACAAGATAGAAAGTTACATGCACACTCGCATGCAAATAGATTTTGAAAGATACATATATGTATACCAATAAAAATAATTTTTTTTCAAATATAATTCGCGTTAAAAATAATTTCAAAAGTAATGTGGACTCGTCTTATAATACCTATAATTAATGAGAAAAGTTTACTTGTTAATATTGCTATAATTTTTAATATATTAAGTTCACCCTTATTTAATAATTCACCCTTTGTACATATACAACATTTTGTAAACAAAATAATTTGTATATAGCATTTAGTTTGTGGGAAAAAAATTAAATTTTCATCTACAGCACACAGCTTCAACTAATCAATTTAAAACATAAAATACGCTCTCAAAATTGTAATAAAAAAAACTGTAAATCGATAAATTAACTCTTCAAATTCGGCCACACTAAATACATGATTTTATTCATTTTTTTTTTTTGTAATTGAAAACCGTTATAATTGAGAGTAAAATAGATTATTAGTGTTGCGATATTATATCATCGTAAATTTGAAAACTTAATTTTGTTGAAAAATGGCTTAGGTATATAAACGTGAATTTGAAATTTGTGGATGCCTCAAATCCAATGACAGATAAAAATGTGTAATATATCATGTGGAATAAACGAAATACCAAACATACGACCATACACTTCCCACTTTATGAAGATTGTGTACTTTATTGTGTAGTAAATGGACCAAAATCAAAAAAAAGGATGTCTTTCAAATGCCTATTTAGCACATTTGTCATAATCAGAAATAAACAAATTCATCTTAAATAAATAGTGTTCAACTATTAAGTGTTTCATGTTGACATTAAAACTTAATTAAGCGATTTATGGTATACATAGAAATTTAATTAAAAATTGATTTTTACGTAAAAAATCAGGGTCCATTTACTTAAGTTTGTTAAAAAGGCATATTTAATTAACTTGAAAACAAAAACAAGCTTTCAAAACATAATTATATACTTTAACACTGTATAATAATAGGTCCTATTGAATTGATATATCTTCTAATTGATTTTAACTCCCGATTTATTGACACATGTATCAATTATCTATTGACGTGAATTTGTAATTTGATGAAAACACTATTATTGCAAGCTTACATGAACATTTCAAGATCAGATATTGTTTCATAAAATAATGATAGTGATTGCTTTTGATAATAATATATTCAGCTTCATTATATTAACAAACACTTGAACTTCATTTGCCATCTTCTCCATTGGGCACTATTATGTACAAGATTGTGGATCATAATAGTGGATGGATAAAGGGTTAGCCGTTAACAAACATTAACTAAATTAATTTATAATCCTACCCATATCGTATTATACACTGTCTTAACAAACAGGCTGAATTTATTATTACATTTAAATAATTAAAAGTGTTTGATGTTTTCAAGAACATACTTTTCTGTTATTTTAAATTGATTAATAACTGAAATTAATATTCATCCTTTTTCAAGGATAAACAGAAAGTTTGTATAACGTTGAAGAGTAAAAGAAGTTGCGGCTAAAATGTTTCATAATTAATTTTCTTTACAACTGGAAGTTTACGTGCCACAGGTGTTGAAAACATATAAGAAATTTATACCAATGTATGTATAATTTTCTAGATAATTGTGTTTTTATTGAAAGAATTATAAAAACGAAGGAAAAATTGAAATAAATTTGAACCTGAATTAAACTTTACTCGTCAAAAACAAATTTATTAGAGATGTTACAATACTTTTGTACATTGTTCCATCTTTTGACAATGCTTGAGGACCATTTCTAGATATCTATAAAATTACTAAAGCATTTTAGGTGTGTAAATGCGACTTATATCGACAAGGAAAGTCTTTCAAGACAATTCGAATGGCATATTTTTAATGAATATATACCTAAGGGTTATTTATTTTTTTTGTAAATTGTATCAGATTGAAATAAAATTCGCAAAAAAAATGGACATTAATTTGAGTGCGTATATATATTGTTCTATATTTTGTAGGTATTCTTATTGTTATGTTCAGATTGAAGTTTTCCCTCTTTAATTCCGATTTGAATAACTTGAAAAGAGATTCATTTCGAAATGAATCGCCTCCCCACACATATATAAAGTCCACATAAAATTGTTGTTGATTTTTTGTATACAATAGAATATTATATTTATCTACGTGGTGGATGAAAAATCTCAATTCACTGAAATGGACTTGATGAGTTATTGTATGAAATAATACAAACTGTATATGTTTCATAACACAGCATCTTTAAAACATGAATTGTATGGTTCCTAAGTTTTATTTCACTATATGTTATCCACTAGATGTAATATTTAATACTAGGGAATTAAAATTAAGCTTATGCAAATATGCGAATTTAATCGTAAAAGCTGCATACTGATGGTTTACAAGATTTAGTTTGAAATATTTAGCAGTAATGCATATAACAGCGTCAGTCATTTTGAATGATGTAGATTTTGAATTTTTGAAATTTAATTATAAAGATTCCAAAAGTTGTACAACTAAATATGTCCGTTTCTATTTTAACACAACTAATACGTTTAGTGAAAATTGATAGGATGACTACAATAAACTTACCCTTTGTACTAAATGAACTAGGCCTTAATTGAATGTTGAAAATTGGCTCCTGAAATTGGAGTTTACAGAAAAGCTACTTTAACAAGGAAATATGATATATTTTATAGAAATATTTAAGGAAATTAATTACAAATTCGAAATCTAATTCTTGGTGGCTGTATTAAGTTATTTTTAAGTTTGATGGTGTTTGTGCCCAATAATCCATCAACATAAATCTTTACCTTTGACATAACAGCCGAATAGTGTAATTTCCTTTTACTAAATGTATTTACAGATTAATGGGACTGGGGGTATATATTAGAAAATCAAAAATGGTTAATTTGTTTCTATTCTGTTCGTTTCTCATCTTTTCATTTGTTTAGAACGAATTAATCGAATTATAGAAAGCTGTAAAATTACTAGAGTATTTTAGCTGTGTAAATGTGACCTATGTTGAAACGAAAAAATACTAATTTGAATGTATTTATCTTGTTTTTACCGCAGTATTAAAGTTCAAAAAATAATTAATTAATTGAAAAATTCATTCAAGTACTATGTTGTTTTTTATTTAGTTTTACTAAATTCATTTGCAAGCATAAAGCATCCAGCAAAATACAATTTAAATCGTGTACGGAATTAAATAATAGTCCTTACTTCATATTTAGAAATTTCCCTTTTACTTTATTGTTGATAAGAACATTTTACGAGCATTTTCGTGCTTTCTGTAATATTAAATATATATATGATGGGTTAGCTGGTAATCTTTTCTCTACATTCAAAAACTGGGTCTAAATAAAGAAAAAAAATATATCTAAAAATTTATTTTATTTACAACCAAGTACATAACAACTAAACTTGGGGAGAAACAACTGTCCATTTAGTTGTACGAAAGAGGGTTAACTTGTATCAACAATGTTACTTGCTTAAGATTACAGTTTGGTGGACGTTATTTTGTATATAAAGGCGAAAGTGGAAATGTTGCTGTTAATCTAGCTTTCAGTTTTGTTGTAGTTGACTTAACCGAATGCTGCATTCGATATAAATCTATTAATAAAAAAAACCTGTTAACAAAAAAATTGATGACCCTTCAAACGGTTGCTTATATTTAATATATTTTTAGAAAAATATGTATATTTTATAAATAACGAATTCTACCATAAACGATAAGTTATTCAACGATTCGTATTTATGATTTTAATAAAATTAATTTAAAACTTTCAACAGACTTTTTAATATTTGTGTAGGCACTTTTTATCAATTTTCAAATTTCAAGGCAAGAGTCTATTAGACGATATATAAGTACAAGTTTATCATCACTTAGAAACTGGAGTATGAAAAGAAACAAAGTAAAAGCTTTTTTACTTAGAGCTGTAATATCATTATCTAGCAGTTTTCAATGATGGTAGAAAAAGCTGCTTTTAAAGCTTATATTGACAGGTATAATGAATCTATATGGTATTTAGCGATTTGTATGTTATATAATGAATGATAAAAAGCTTTATATACATATAACAATCAAAGCTCATCAATTTTTTATCTTCCTGTGTAAAAATAATCAGGTCTTGTGTCACATGAAATTTCAATTATATGTCCGTTACCATAAACGTAACTTTAACTATCAAAATAAATTGAAAGCATATGACTACAGATGTGTGTCAAAATTGTTGAATTTTCATTACGATTTCAACCAATTTCAACAATGACATTACATATATCAAAACTCTTGTAATATGTTAAAATAAATATAATTGATTGTAACACAAAAATGAAAATTTATATAATACACGTGCTTAAATTTTGGCAAACTTATCACAACTGAGTGCCTGTGAGAGGCCAACAAAATTTGGTGAACACGTAAAATTAATTTGTGGTAGTTTAATTTGTATAAAATCAATCATTGTCAAATGTACCTATTTGGGTTGTTTTAAACTTTAAAACTTTTTCTATTTGATAATTATCGTATTTGGTAAATAGACTGTCGATATAGGAATTTTGGTAATAAAACTTTTTTTATCTCTTGAGTTTTTTTTTCGATTAGAGTAATCGTTTTTAAGGAAAATACGAAATATAAGCTACACCCTAAAATATGGCAATAATTTTTAAACTAGGTATCTGTTAGATTTGTTGGTTTTCGCTATATATCACAAAAATATATATTTTTTAACTGAAAGTCTGACTGATTGATCAGTTTTCACGATAATTTTTCAATTTTATTTGACCAAAGCGAATACCCTCATTTACAAAGCTAAAGCGTGTTAAAACTGACAATTGAACTGTCACTTGAATCAATTTATAGAAATCTATAAAACTGGTAGATTATTTTAGCTGTGTAAATATGATTTCAAGTGAAAATCGAAAATATCCCACTTTATATTAAGCCATAGAACAGTCTCATGAAAAATAAAACGAAGCATTTTTTTGTTAAATTGTCTTAAGGAATATATCCTGTGTAAGCATTTATATAACAATTTAATAGAAGATGCGTGCTTTTTATTCGGACCACAACCAGCGATTTTCATTGAATCTCAACGTCTAGCCGTTTATCGTTCAATAAATTACGAAATTATGTAAATAATATGCTTTATGAACATGAAACCATCTGTTGTGAAAAATTTATACTCCTATTATTTTTTTTTCAGTAGAAAAATAAACAACACAATATATTTAATGTAATAAGTTTTGGAAAATCGTTTTTAGGTGCGAAAACCTGCTACGGAGATGAGAACGAGGCGAGATTAATGAAGCATTTGATGGCAAATTATGATGCTGGTGTAAGACCAGTACAAAATTCTTCTCTACCACTTACCGTCATATTTGGAGTTTCTTTACACCACATCATTGACGTGGTAAGACATTTTTAAAATTATTATAAAAATATGAAAGCATTCCCTCTGTTTTGACATCCAACAAACTTCAGTTGGGATTAGTTAAGTGACCTGAAAAATTGCGAAATATTCTATAGGATTTTTACGATAAGAAAAAGCCCACGTGACTTTCTGACGTATTACGAGATTGCCACATCATGTGTTAGTGTAAAATAGGCATAACCTAAATTTGGAACAAATTAAACAAATGTACAAATGTGAAATCTTAAATTGAACAAAATTTGACAAATGTCAACTTTGACAACTAAGTTTAAAAAAATTGTGCAACGCTGTGAGAAGATACCAACATTATTAGTTTATTTTAAATCAAATTTGAAAATCTCAATGGGGTATTTGAATTAATTATTTTGGTAGACTTTTTCAACTAAAAGTCACGTGGGCTTTTTCTTATCGTAAAAATCCTATATCTACACAATTTTTGAGACGACAATTTTAAAACATTTACACTTTCACTATAGGTACGTGTTTTTTATTTCTAGACTTGAAACAAATCTAAAAAGAAAACAAGATGTAAAG
>SSSI01003285.1:0-16856 GCA_004796505.1 Oryzaephilus surinamensis | reverse complement strand
ATATAAAGTACCGCAATTCACTTGGCCCATGAGTTAGACAGAGAAGTACATTTTAAGGGCCGAAAATGGCGGACGCTTTAGTGATATTTGTTTTTTCACCATTGTATAACTGGTGTAACTTCTACAGTGGGGGTAGTACTGTCAAATACTGCCATGTTATTGGCTCACATATATCAACAACAATCACCGGCTTAACCTAAAATAATATAAATAACCTACTCATTTTAAAAAACCGTTATTATAATATGTTAAAAATAATATATACTAAAATAGTTAAAATTTATGTTAGGTCTAAGGTATATTTTGAATTAAAAAATTATAATATAGTAGTAGAAGATACAATACATAGAGCAGCAGAAGTGTTGCAATGAAACAAATTTTATAAATAAATAAATTATTATGAAAAAATTTATTTTGTATGATTTTTAACTTTTTTGTATTAGAGCTGATATTCATATTTCAAACACAATCAAATTTATGATTAATTTGGACATAAATATACGATATTTTACAAAATCGCCGTTTAAAACAGCAGTTTTTAAATTTCGCGGGGGCCGAAAATGGCGGACCTTGCGGTACTTTATATATCTAGGGACTTTACTTTAGTATTACGTGTTGCGCCATCTGCAATTTTTCTTTATTATTAACGCTTTGTACTACGCTATTGTTAGATGGCGATATGGATTTTTTTTGAAAAAAAAAACTTTAAATTTAATATTTTGAACTTTTCAGATTGAAGAAGCTTCAATCTGACGCAGCGATTCGCGAAAAACGAACCAACGACATACTATTAAATTACGAACGTACTGAAAAAGAATTAAACCAAAGAAATACACAAACTGAAATGAAATATTTAAAAGAGCAACGCTCTTTACAACGTAAATTGGCCGAAACTGAACAATTATCACATACATACGAAGAAAAATGCAATATATTGACGCGTGAATTACAAACGAAACAACGTTTAATAACAAATTTACAAGATGAATTAACAAGTACAAATGAACGTTTGTTGCGTAACCGACAAGACAATGATAGATTATATAAACGCGTACAAGAACTTGAAGGCCGTTACAGTCTACGACAAAATAGTATACGAATGGTTGATTCTCTCACCGATCTAACAAATATTGATTTAGATTTAGATATTGATGAATTAGGACAAAATGAATTGAAAGAGTATTGTTTAGATTTGAAATGTCGTTTTGAAAAGGCAATATTAGAAATACGTGCAGTGAAACGTGAATTACGAGATTCACATGAAATAAATGACCAATTAGAATTGACATGTTATAGTTTACAAGACAATATTAAGAAAATACAATTGGAACATAATTCTGAAATGAATTTATTAATAGCACGCATCGATCATTTAACATCGAAATTATCGTATAGCGAAAAACAATTAAAAATGAAATTGAAATCAGATTCAAAAGATAAACGACGTTCATTATCATTGAAAGGACAACGTGAAAGTTTTTCAATAAATAAAGAAGTCGAAGATAAAGTGACGGAATTGGAAGCAAAAATATTGGCATTGGAACGTGGAAAAGTTCGACGGAAACATAAACGTGATCGCAGTAATGAACGGAATTCTCCAATTGATGATAAATCGTTAAGGCGTCTGAGAAGGAAAAGTTTAGATAGTGCCACAACATCGGAACCAATGAAGATTTTAATGCGTTTAAGTACATTAGAATCGCAAGTAACAAATGTGAATGTATCAAATGAATCAATAAATCTGTTAACAAACAGTATAACAGATTTAACGAAAATTAGTGATGAAAATAACGATTTGAATAAATTAATAACACAAGCACAATTGAAATTAAACGATTGTTTAAGTTATGTAAATACATTAAAGTCAAATCGTACGAAACGTGCATCTTCACCAACATTTGATAAATTAGTCAGTTTAGAAAATTTATTAATTGAAATTAGTGATTTATTGAATGGAAAAAGTGGCATATGTACAGCAGAAGCGGATGTAATCAATACATCTGTAAATAGTGTAGTGAAACAATTACAAACATTATTATTAGATAAATTAACGAATTTATCAGAGAGAAGAAGACTGTTACAAGAAAATAATAAATACGATACACAAGCAAAATTACAAATATTAGCTGAGAAAATAGCATATGAAAATATATTAATAAATCGTATACAAGAGGCATTATTATGTACACCGACAACAGGAAATTGTGAAGCAATATGTGATCGTTTACTAAATAAAGAAAAAACAGAAACGGCACATTTACTGTTTTCGTTACAAAATAAATTGAATGGCAATGGTGAGAAACAACAGTCTACATTATCAACGATATCGTGTCGTACAAGTGCTGATTATTTAACAAAAATTTTATCAAAATCGTTAATATTGTCAGCACAAGGATTTAAAAATTGTAAAAATTTCACAATTAAAAAATCCCCATCATTGAATGTATTGTGTGAGGAACAGAAACGTTTAACTACATTATTTAATAATTATAAGACAATAAAGTTACCACAATTAGCAGATGCATTAGCAACAGAAACATTATATTTATCATCAGATAAATCGTGCCGTTTACGTACATTAAATGATGATATTATAAATGATTTCAATCGTCAAACACACGACATTGTAAATAGTGAATTAATACAATCAGAAATAAATCATATATTAATACGTGCCGCTCAAATATATCAAACAAATTTAAATTCAGATCATACGTATTTCTTTAGTTTTTTTGCATCTGAACGTGCAGCATTAGAATTATGGTGTGATCAAGTTGGTGATTGTTTATATAATGAAATAACAACAAGTATAAATGAATTAAGTGAACAATATCAAAATAGTTTGAATAAATTACAACGGCAAAATTGGCGTAGACGTGTCGAATTAGAACGTAATCAACGTTCAACAAATCATTTATTACATGAATATGCTGACATTGTGGCACATAAAGCATTAATTGATGCACGTATAAATGTATTATGTGGCAAACAATCAAATATTTACAATAAACAACAAAATGAACAAGAAGAAAATAATCAAGATGGTATATCATCACCGGTAAATATGTGGTTGGATAATGAACAGTATTGGAATTTAATTGAAAACCAATCATTGGTACAAATAAACCAAAGTTTAGAAGCAGAATTTGTATGTATGTTAGATAGATATAGTGGTGAATGTTTTGCTATATTAGGCCAACCGGAATTGGATGAGGTGATGGGCTATTTAGATGATGTATATAAAAAAGTCGATGAATTACAACGATACGCTAATATGCCAATGAAAATGGAAGATGATATTATTGTTAATAGTTGGAATGATGTGTGTAAAAAGTGTAAATGTTTACGAGATAATTTGGAAAGTATTAGGAGTGCTTTGAATGTATCAAGTTCAACAAAAAAGTAAGTTGAAATTCAAAATTTCCATTTTTATTTATAGTAACTATTGTAATTTGTGTGTAGAACTGAATCTCCTGAGGAGTGCCACCGTCCACCAATCTATTTGGGCACAGAGTACCTCACTCAAGTAGAAAATCTACGGGCCGCTTACAGATGTGCTTTGGCATCATGTAAAGCAACTGGTTCCAATCATCAAGAAGCCGATATTGAACAATTACGCTTATTATGTGAACGTGTACTTGGTTCAATGGAACAATGGCATCGACGTACAATACAAGAATTACGTGAACAACATGCACGTGAACTGGAAGTGTTGAAGCAAGATAAAGAACAGGCATTAGCTGAAGAAACACAAGCCACATTGGCGGCATTGGATGCGATGCGTAAAGCCCATGAGGCGGAAGTGCAACGTGAAGTGGCCCGTTTCAAACAGGAATTCACACGACAACAGCGTGATGAAATCACCGATTTAACGGAACAATTGAATGTTAAATGTTTGGAAGCGTCTGCTTTGGAGGAGCAGTTGGGCAGTGCAACCAGACAATTGGCACATGCTAAACAACATATTTTACAGCTTGAACGGAACCCCCAGCTCTCACTAATGCAGGTATTAATTATGAGTTAAATTTAATTCTAAAGTGTAATTCTAATAATGATTTTTGTTTTAGAACTGATGGTGTGTATCCGAAGGGAGCGAACAAAAACTCAAATAAAAATGTTACTAGTCTTTATACAAGCCTCAAATATGTATACCAGTGTTTATTAGTTGAGTACAATTTAATTAATTATAAATAATCACCGTTGTGTACAGATCATCGCACTTATTAACATATTTTTTGATTATATTCATTGTTTGTTTTTTTTTTTAATTTTTAACCTGATTAATTTATTTACCTCGTCTTTAATTTTGTCGTGTGTGAGGTGTACAAAATATATATTACATATATTAGTTTTTTTTTGTAACAATTTTATTGTTTATATGTGTTGGGTTTTTATATGGAATGTTTATACATTATAAAGAAAGAAAATATATATATTATATAAGTTTTTCTTTTAAAGTGACTTTTATTTCGATATATATGTACATTGTACATTATAAATCCTATCACCTTCGTTGAAAAATCTAAATTAACTTCGTATTTTCCACTAATTTTGTAAAAAAGTTGCGATTATTTATAATAAAGATTTACCTCTTTGTGGGTGGAATCATTTTTTCACAAGCACTTTCACCATTATTTAATGTCCTTTCGAATTATTTTACCTATGTACATATATTATTAATCGATATTTTATTAAGGAAAAATATATACATTTTTATTTTAAAATGTCTTTTATTTTAACATACATAATTAATATAATAAATAAGTACTGGGAGCTAAATTTGAAATAATAAAATAAATAATAAAACCCAGTGAAAAGATTTAAATATCACAACTATAAAAACGTGTTTACAATAAATTTGTTAAACTATTATTATCGAAATTATATTAATAATAAAGATCAAAAACAAATAAATAAAAAATAACGAGTATTACAATAATATTTGAAATAATGTCTTTATAAAAATTTAAGTTGTATATTTTGTAAAAATAAATGACTTTAGTATTTAGTTAAATGCCTTCGCTGAAATATACTGCCAATTGCCCTAAAATCAAAAAACCTCAGAAAACTCGTTTACTAACTACTAAATTTTGAATACCGGAATTGGTGTATCCCAGCCAGAACCAGCAGGATTATTTGCACAAATTCCTTGCCTTCTCACAATAGCTCCACCATCAGTTGTTACCCAAACATCATTTTTCCCTACGCTAACATGCTTAAAACCAGTCGAATTATTTCCTGAATCTAATTAGTAACAAAACCACAAATCAGTCATTTGAACAAACAATTACATAAATCATTAATAAATTACTTAATATTATTGGATCCGCTGTAATCGTTTGCCAATGTGACCCTTCCGGAAATGTGCTCGTAATTTCTTTGCGTACATGAATACGACCCTGATGATCAACAGCCCATACACCCAATTTATTTACAGAAATTTGTTTCAATTGACTACCACTATTTGGTGGTTCAACGCACATCCATTTCTCACCTTCTAATTTATCTTCGCTCACACCTAATCGATAATATGCGCAACCTTTTTTACTTGTCGCCCAAACTTGATTAAATGGACCACAGCTAATGCTACTTAGATTTTGGTCGGCGGTGACGTGTTCCCAGACGTGACCCTTCAATAATCCGAATTTTGTTAGATACAGCGGAAATTAACAAAATTTCAAATAAAAAAATAATTTATTTTGCTACTTTAAAATCTACACTTGAAATGGAACTAAATTTACCATTGGATTCGATCCCGATACTCCCAATCGCACCATCGCTTGTCCCCCGGAAGCTAAGGCCCACACCGACACGACAGTATCCACAGTTTCCTCATCCACTGGCTCCAAACACACATCCAACAATTTCGTATGTCCCAATTCCTGCCATGGACCAGTTGTTGCAATCGCACACCTTCTATACCATCTTCTTCGTCGCACATAGTCCGTAAAATGTTTTATAGCATGATAATTTGCTGGGAAATCAACAGCATATTGCCATCCATCTTTATCCACACCGCCAGGCACATGGAAATCAATCATCCAATCCGACACCCATTGCCAACGTATCGATAATAATTTCACTTGATCTCTTGTACGTTTTTGTTTACCAGTTGAATCACTCCACATGTATCGATCTGTTGGCAAACCGGTTGTTGTATAACCAGTTACCGGATTCCAACGTTGATTCTCATAAACACGATAATCCTGTGAATCAGTCATTGGATGTACATTGTTACTATCGACTGTTGTGTGAAATCCACCACCCCAACCACCTGTATACACCCAGCACGTGTGATCGTAACCAATTCCCCAAACAACACCAACTTTACAACATTCAACACGTCGTAAATGGCCACCAATTTGACGCCAATACATATCGAATGGATCCAAAATAATCACAGGACTTTTAATGACTAGTTTAAATGGTTGCATTCTACCCCACAAATTTAATACATTTACTGATTCGGGTGGTAAACGATGTCGGAAATTTGTTAGTTTCTTATCATCAACATATATTAAAAAAGCATCCTCTGTTGTTTCGATTTTAAGTTGAAATTCTTGACCACGATTCAATAGCATTTCACCATCACGTTCTTCATTACCCCATTTTCCATCAACCATTGCATTACGTATTATAATATTGTCTTTAAAACGTGGATTTAAATGTAAACAAATATTCTCTGATTCGGAATGGGATTTATGACGTTGACGGTATGTTGGACTGGCCTCTAAATTGATACCAACACGATCCGCTTCATCGGCTATACAACCAGTTAGAGTTAATATTGTACCAGGCTTACAACCAACATGTAATGCCACTTTAATCGGAGATTCTTTACCACTTAAGTCGTATTTTTGTATGTAGAAATCGTCTTCTCGCAACTGATTCGATTCGATTTGAGTTGGATCCCATACATATATATCACCTAGATTTGTTATAGCCCAAACGCTTTCGTCGTTTGGTTTACCTTGAAAAAGCAATATACTTCCGTATATATACAGCTCAAGTTATTTATTGAAGCAAAAAGAAAAAAAGCAAAGCATAATTTTTTGCAAAATTTCCAAACCCGCAATAAAACCCAAATATCACGCTTTTATTACCTAACAATAACACTTGTTTTCTTCAAATAGAAATGAGTTCTTTCCAGGATTAATATAAAATATTAAATTTATCTTGTGCAACTTGAACCAAAAGTTTCCCCAACCTTTGAATTTTAAAACCGTTAATAATATTGTGATTGCAATGAATTGTAAACAAAGCAAATTTTATGATATCATAATTCATATTTAAAAATTCATAAAAACGCACTTTCAACATTTTTGTATATGTATATAGAGTTATAGAGAAAGTTTTGCGGAAAAAAACAGTTAATATTGAAAAAACACTTACCTAAGGTCTGATGAATTTTGCCACACGTATCTGCAAAATGTGCCTGCCATTCTTCTAATACTTTATCACTTGAAAATTGTAATTTAACCACTGAAGGTGAATATCTTGGTGTGTAAATCACTAAACGAGGACTTCCAGGTTCACTGCATAACTTTACACACGATATATGATTTAAACTAAAGGAATGCTATAATAAAACAACCACGAATTAATATATAATATTAAATTTTCCGTGTTTATAAATTTATTACCATTGTTGTACATCCATCTGGATTCAAAATTGTTAAACTACCAGTCACTTCTACCCATTCCAATTGTAAAATACAGTCTACGAAAGTAGTTCCATTCAAACTACAACGTGCCTCACCATTATGTGCCCACGAAGTGGTATCAATAGCTAATTCATAGTTTTTAAATTTAGTGTCATCTTTTAAACGTGTTTTTAAATCGTTCAATATTCGTTTACGCCATGCTTGTTCTAATTCTTCATTATTTTGTCCTAATACACCTTCTCCAAACCAGTTTGGTAATTGTGTAGCATCAATTGTGCATGCACCTGCTTCCACCCATGACCACGGCGCTTCATATTCGGCCCAACCAAGTTCTTCATCTTCGGCAAATATACACGATTCACGACTGGAATCACTCCATATACTTTCATCTGCCTCTGGATGGACTTCAGTGCCCACAATCGAACCCACTGAATGAACTGGACTCCAAGCTTTCGGATTTTTCGGCTGGATTTCGTATTTTGTACTTAAATCACCAACTGGTAGTGAAGTGGGTGCCATTGGAGCGGAATGTGGGGAAAATTCCGGTATTGTAGTCGATGATTCAATTAAACTGCTAGGACGACTACTCTGTAAATAGGAAAAAAACCAATAAAAACTGTTGAAAAATACTAGTACTGTTTAAAAAAATTACTAGAACGTTTAGGCTCTTGTGAAATTTATCTCTATTTAAGCTGGCATTACTACTAGCCCTGCTGACTTGCAATGGCGCTCTTAAAGCTTTCCAACGTTTTCCTGTTAAATCTTCCACGCAAACACCGCTTCTGTAGTAAATTAAACGATCGTCAGTACCGACAGCAAACACTTGATCATTTGCTGCCACCGAAACTAACGACATTTTGCCAACCATTTCTACCCAACCACAACCAGCAGCTAATTCTTCACTAATACCAGCCCCTTCGCCTTTCACACCCTTCCTATAACGAGTACAATTTTCATCTATGTTAAAATCTTTCCATTATTTAATTACCTGAACCAAACTTGTTTGTTTTGCGTTACAACCCATACGGAATTCGTTCCAACACTCAACTGACTGATTCTTAAATCATCTCCAGGTCCACGTATTTCTACCCAATTATCGCCTTGTAAATTATCACGTGTTACACCGATACGTACTAATGCACGACCATCTAATAAAGCCGCCCATACAAGACCAGTCGGTCCAACACTAATTTGGTTCACTTCACAACCTAATGGCACTTGAATTGGCACCCAACGAACACCTTCTGGAGATTTTGTGCTTACGCCCGCTCGAAACAGTACCTTCAATTTACAAATAAATGTTATTTTCGATAATGTTGAAGCATAGAAATTAAATTCTTACGCGATTGTGAGCCGTAATGGACCAAATGAGCATTGTTCCCAGTTCAGCACCAGCTACAAATTGTCCTCCAATCGAAATATCGATAAATGGTTCCTAAAATTTCTAGTAAATTGCAATGCATTACGATTGGATGGTGTTTATTTACGTGTGTAGCATCTTTGTGTAAAGGTGCAATAGCGCACCATGAATTCATAGCACTATAACGTCGAGAACGAACCCACAATCGTCGTCGTACACAGCTGCTCCATTGCTTTTTCGGATGGTATTGTGTTGGAAAGTCAACTGCATACATCCATCCATTGTGATCCAATGGTTGGCCTAAAAACCATTCAATGTAGACTTATTCAAAATAGAAAACCGTTTTGGAAACCGTCTAGAGTTAATTCGAGCTTCCATTCACCTTCCCATTGCCATGCCATTGATGGTAAACGTATTTTATCAATAGATCTATCCACAGTGCCATCAATATTGGAAAAATGATAACGATCTGTTGGTAAAAGACGGCTGCTAAAGCCTTCTATAGGAAGCCATCTCTGTAAAACAATTTTTAAATATTTACAATGTGAAATGTAAATATTGTTTGGAAAATTTTTTTATTACTTCATTCTCGTATGACTCTTCTCGAACACGTATTGGTATATCCAAACCATGCACGTAAACATAAATTTGATGGTCACCACCTAATGCCCATAAAAAGTGTGGAACAGCAGATAATTTTTTGAATTCTTGTCCAACATAGGGTAGTTCACGCCACAGAGAACCAGTGGTTGATAATGTATGTACACGGCCTTCATTATTAATACCAAACAACAAAGAACTTGGCATATTTCTAACTATTATTGTGTATTTTCTATGCGTGTTTATTTAAACATTTTATACTTATCAGCCATTAGCTGTCAAGTGACCACTTTCGAAGTTTTTGAACTAATTCAATATGGTTTTTGATCTACCAGTACAGCAATCTACAATTGGTACTTTGAAATTAGTGTAATGTTCAATAGATGCTACAACAATCAGTTGATTCAATTAAAATTTTTAAAATATTATGAATGAGCATGAATTTTAATAACTGTTGATAATAATTAATTTTCTTTTAATTATATTCTTCAATCAAGTTTTTTTCTACTAAAACTCTCTAACTGAAGAAATAGGAACTCCGCTGAATGGAAATCAGTTTACAGAATTCCATTTAGAAAAGTAGTTTTTTCAGAATCGACTTATGAAAATTTTTATTTATAAAATCTAAAGCATGATATCGAACTTATTCATAAATTTATTTTTATTTCACTTTATTACTTAATTAAAGGTAACTTTCCGTAAATGCATTATGGAATAGATAATATTAAACTATTATACTATACAATATTTATGAGTTTTTATCCATTGCTTACACAGGTGTGCGATAAAAAATTATTTAGAATCATCTATTCCAAAATTCAAAATCTTGATACTTTACACCTAAATGTATTTATTAAAAACAGATAATTTTCAATACTTAATAATGTAATAATTACACTAACTGATATGATTACATGAAATACATTTTATACAAAATGAATCCTTCTTCCTTTTTTTTTGAAAGTAATTTTCCTTTGTAGAACTTTTATTCTTAACTATAAGAAACCTTTTGCACGAGCGGACGTTAGCTATTAAATATTATTAATCTATTAATTCTATTATGTTCCAACACGATCATTTCATCAAAGTAGACATTAAATAGTTAAATACTTTGTGTCAGATGAATATCACTTAAATCTTAGTTCAAGAAACCACAATTTTGAATCTAAAGTGATAAATTCACATTCAATTTTGTGGAAAATATGATAGAGCTTAGGGTGAGAATTTTTAAGTTAAATAAATTACTCATAACTATTTTCTTAGTACTTTCTTTTTACTAAAATAATCAAACTTTTTCTAGATAATCTTTAAATACTTAATGTAGGTACATAAATTTTTATCTATAACAAAGATACGAGCGTATAAAATAGTTTGATTGTTTTTTAAAAAAATATTGTAAATTAATATCATCTCAACTGTAAAATGGTAAGTAAGGAAAGAATTAATAAGTATTTTCAATTTTGATTAAAAAAAATTGTTAATGTACAATTTCTGTTATATTTCGTTTATTTTAGGCATTTTTATACTACTTATTGGTACCAAATTTGCAATCTGTGGCACTATTCTCCATCGTTTTAATCCTATTATACTTCTATTTAACAAGAAACCACAGTTATTGGCAAATAAGAAATGTTCCACACGAGAAACCACTTTTTCTCGCCGGCAATTTATGGGACGTATTCAAAGGCGAACGACAAATTGGCAAACATTTGGGCCATCTTTACACCAAATACACCAGCCCATATTTTGGAATTTTTATAATGGGCAAACCGTATTTGGTGCTCCGTGATCCAGAAATCATCAAAACTATCACGATACGTGATTTCAACAATTTCGAAGACCGCACATTCGCCTGTGACAAAAATGCTGACCATATGGCTGGAAACAGTTTATTCATATTGAGAAATCCCGATTGGCGAATTTTACGCCATAAATTAACACCGATTTTCACGTCGGGAAAATTGAAATTAATGTTTCCATTAATGAAGCAAGCTGGCTACGAAATGAATTTATATTTGAATAAAAATATTGATCGTACAATGGACATTAAAGAAGTTTCAGCAAAATATATGACTGATTTAGTGGCGGCATGTTTTTTCGGTTTAGATATAAATTCGTTTGGTGAAAAAGATTCCGATTTTCGTTTATTTAGTAGGAAAATGTTCGAAATTGATGTGTACAGATCGTTTTGCATGTTTTCGTATTTTTTCGTACCGAAATTGGTGTCTTTATTTAAATTGAAACTTATGGACACCAGGTTTCTGGAAAACATTTTTCTCAGTACATTAAAGTATCGTGAAAGTAGTAAAACGATTCGCAACGATTTCGTCGATTTGTTATTGAGCTTAAGGGAGAACTTTTCACAAGGTGATGACGTTAAATTTGGTGAGATTTTACAAAAAAAGAAATGTTTATTGGAAATCATAAAAAATTCATTGCTACATTTTAGATACTGATTCAATGGTGGCACAAGCGATCACCTTTTTTGTAGCCGGTTTCGAAACAACTAGCAATGCACTAGCTTTTACATTGTACGAATTAAGTTTGGCGCAAGATTGCCAGGATCGTTTAAGAGATGAAATCCATGAGGTCATCAAGTCCGATGAAGACATTACATTCGAAAATATGCAACAAATGAAATACTTAGATATGGTCGTAGCAGGTATAATAAATAAATGGAAACATTATGGAATTTTTGCTAAAATTCTCTATTGTAGAAACGTTAAGACGATATCCATTTGGGCCGTTTTTGAATCGTTTGTGTAAAGAAGATTACAAAATCCAGCAAACTGGTTTAATTATTGAAAAAGGCACTCCAGTTTTAATACCAATCGATGGAATACATAATGATCCAAAGTATTATCCTGAACCGGAAAAATTCGATCCAGAACGATTCGATAATAATGGAACGAAAACAAAAAGTCAATCGTGCACATATTTGCCATTTGGAAGTGGACCAAGAAATTGTATAGGTAATTTTCTAGATAATTTTATTGTGTATAAATTTGTTAGATAATATTTCATTTGTATTTTTACTATGTAACAAAACTGATAATAGTAATTAAGGGTATAGTGTAATCGTTTAATTTAAAACATTCAAAATAATCAGATGAACTTGAATATTATTAATTTTTAGTACAACAGTTCGCACTCATTTTAGATTAAAGTTCATTGTATTTAAATATATTTTTATCTTATAATTTCAGGGGATCGATTTGGATTGATTGGAGCCAAAATAGGTTTAATTTATGTATTAAAAGATTACAAAGTGGAACGTTCCGATGGAACTCCAGTTCCTTTAGTATTAAATCCAAAATCTCCATTTATGGTACCAATTAAAGGATTACCAATGATTGTGAGAAAAATATAAATTCTCATGATAGTCCAATTGAGTATAGAAAGACGTTTATTTCAAATATAAATGTATTATTATGTCATCTAGAATACAAAAATGTGAAATTACAGAAGTTGTTATATAAAATGTTATTCGTTGAAATAATAAAGAAATATATATAGTACAGTAGAACGTTTTAAACTGTTTTTTTGCTATCAAATAACAGGTTTATACATAATGGCAATCTACACAAATTATTTTCAAAAGTTGACAAATCCATACACAAAAAAAATATATAAATTGTAAAGTATTTTTTAAATAAGACAAAATATTAATAATAAATTACATATAATTACAATAATTTTAAATATGTAGTTGTAAATACAAATATTTTCAATATAAATATGAGAATTTTCTTTATATAGATATAAGTTTGTTTAAAATTATATAATATATACACACATTGGTTCGAACAAAATAGAAAAAAAAATCTCTTAACACAGAAAAAGTTTAAATACTGTAATTATTAATATATTAGTTTAAATTTATATTAACTAGAAATGACGAGACTAAACAAAATCAAGTTTTTTTTCCTTCAAACTAAATATCACATCTACAAACAATATTGATATGAATTTTAAATTAATTTACAATAATTAATTTATATTGCTTATTTCATTAATAATTAGAAAAACGTACTTTTTGGTATATAATATTTTTTTCAAATTTATTCCCAATAATAATCTAATCAATCCATAAATGAAAAACTTCAATATCAGGGAATTGAAAATAAAATTTTATTCACAACTTAAAAAAAAAATTCGATTATAATATTAACTAATAAATTTTTGGTGTGAGTTTAAATATAAATACACACAATTTTATATAAAAAAAAACAATTTGTTGCCATAATTTATTTGTACATTAAATTTTAATTTTCTACAATTTATTTTCAACTCACACCACAAAAAGTAATCCACAGCCATTTTCTCTATAAGAATTATACGATTTTTTAGCCTTTTTTCACTTGTCAAAAATTAGATTAGAAACTAGTTTCACCCTGTATATCAAAGAGATTTAAGTAATACTGAACTTTTTTTTGTTAAAATCTTGTTATGCTTTTAAAGCAAATAAAGAAAAATAATAAATTCAAAATTCTACATACGATTACCATTAATTGGTAATATTTTTGAGTTGTTTAATGCCCAAACAATATTTTTAAATCAAAAAAATCTTTTATAAATATACACAAGTGCATTTTTTTCTCAGTCAATATATAATTTATAATAAATTACTATTATTTTTCCTTTTCACATTGACAAATATAATTTTTTTTTAATACATATACATTATATATAGAAACTTAAACATTCGACAATGAAAAAAAATATTCACATATAAATTTTTATGGTAGAATAATAGTCGTACACTTGTCATTAAATATTATTATTTTTATAAATTGTTCTGTATGTTTGTTTTTTTAGAAAAGTCGTTGATTTTTGTTTATATACTTCCAGTTGATTTATTTGTTGAAGTTGCAATATTATTGGTCGCATTATTCAATTGAATTGCATTTTGTACAACATAGTGTGTAAGTCTTGTTGGTAAACATCCAGCATTTAGTTGATAAAATTCCACAAGTTGCAATAAATCGTAAAATTTTGTTACGCCACTATCTAAAGAGAAAACATGTGCTTCACGTACTGGATCTAAAATTGGTGTGATTTGTGCATGCAGAACTTTTGTTCCACATTTATATGTTAATACAAATGCACCTGGATTCGATCGACTCTCACGTACCAAAAATACTCTGCAAGCATAATAAAACAAAACAAAAATAATGAAAACACCCACCATTAATAAAAATTAATTTTAAATTTTAAATACTATAATATTCTAAATTATATGAATTGGATTTTCTAGAAATAAATACAAAAATAGAATTTCCATTAACCAGTAACGTTTAATTAAAGTTTTTTACTTTGTATAGCCATAAATTACGATAACAATAATTATTTACTTTCCATTAAAATAATTGGTGCAAAAAACCGTTTTAACATAGTAATTATTAATTATGAACAAAATAACCTTCAATTTACGATCTACCATTTTATTTATAGGTATTTAACTAATAGTGACGGCTCGTGGCTGAATTAAGTGGGTCGGCCAAGAAAGATTATTGTATGAATTCGAGCTATACATATAAAGTAGTTTCAAAAAACAAAAAATCAACTAAATCTCCTTTAGAGCTTACAATAGACCTAATATTCTGCGAATCCATTATAATTTTAAATAATTAAATATTAAAAAGAAATAATAAACGTATTAAACGTGTAATGGCCTGAATAAACAGATTGATAACTTTTTAAAATAATGAAATCAAGTAATTAATATATGTACCTACTACCTAGTATCTACTGAATAAATTAAAAATCAAAATACCTGTTACCTATGTATTATTTCAACACAAAGTACAAACAAAGTAAAAAACTATATATTTTTTGGTTAAATTAAAATACGCACTTGCACCCCGAACGTGAACTATTATTTTACACTATTTTGCTAACTAGCACAAGACCGAAGACACCGTATCTTTTTGTTTTAACAAGTCCACTATACGCATATGGTATCTGTCTCTATCTAATTCATAGTATTTCATAGGATCGGCTCGCCGTACCTGACTATCTTTGTCATATACACGTCCAATAGTATATTCTTTTTAAAATTAAATTAAATGTAAATAATTGAAGAATTAAGATTTAATAAAAGTAAATATAGATTAACAAACAACCATATAAATTATAAAATAAATAACAGATTATAAATACATATATATTTATTTTTATTATTAAAATTATAAAATTAAACAATAAAAACTTAAAAAATTGAAAACAGAAATATAAGTTTATATAAATATACAATAATAATACATTTTAAAATAATATAAATAATAAATAATTAACTAAGATACTGTAGGACTGAAAAAAAATTGCAAATTAACCATCAGGAAATCCCGAAATCCTGAAAACATATCGCAATTCCATAAACTTTTAAAAGGCCAAGTGCGGCCAAAGCAGTTTCGGCCGACCTTGTCAGAACTAAGTAGCGCTACCACTTTAGAATGGAGCTGCTTGTAAAGACAAAATGATATCCGAACGTATGTCTTGATTTATAACTCATTTCTGTACATCGCATCGGCTAGCCGTACCCAAAGCGTAAATCTATATCTAAACAAAACTCACGGCGCGTATACATATAATATAGGTATTGTATAGTCGTGGTGAAGAGGCTGTTGTATGGTAAATAACTAAAGCTCTAAAGCCGTTAAATATCTATCATTTTATAATGAAATAGTTAACAAGATATTGTTTCAATATTACTAATCATTTTTATAATTTCCTTAAATTTTTGGTACGGCCTGGCCGACCTTGCCGTCCCTGAGGAGCCGTCACTGATACATATATGCTAAGAATTTTAATCACTTCCTGTTATAACTTGCTTAAAAAAAATATATTATTCTAATTATTGAAATGACTTTTTACATATATATCACTGATTTGATTTGTTCATACTTGTTTATGAAATATAAAAATTCATATTCCTTTCTCTAATAATTAACATATTTTTTTATTAATCACTATTTATGAAAATATAAAAATTCTTATTCCTTTTTCAAATAATTATCCTATTTCTATTCTTCGCCCCTTTTACTACTATGACCGAGGCCACTGACCCTGCGGTGGCGTGGCGGCTTAGGGCAAGTGCTGGACCGGCGGCCGGGGGTTGCAATATATTGTAAATCGAACTTTCGTACTCTACTCAGACATGTCTTATCAAGACAAATATATTCGAATACAAAAAGTGAGGTTAAGCCTAATATTAACCTCAAAAATTGCAT
>SSSI01003274.1:0-12141 GCA_004796505.1 Oryzaephilus surinamensis | reverse complement strand
CAAATGCTAAATGTAGTGGAACTTCATTCCATCCGTAAGTGATTGATGAGAGAATGCCCTTCTACCTAGTGCAATATGTGTTATTGAAATATGAGATATATTACTGTTGTTGTACAATCAATTATAATATTGCATAACACATAAATGGTGTATGAGAAATGTTTTGGGGACAATCATTCAAGGGAACACGAATGTAAACACGAATTGTTGGAATTATAAAATTTTATAGATAAATCCGACACAATCATTTTCAATTTTTCATCATTTATGTATATTTGGGATCAGTGATCGATATCTGAGTTTTAATAAATAATAATTACAATTTGTAAATCTTAATTAATACTTTATTTCTGGAAATTGTAAGTTAATTAAATTTTAATTAG
Source organism: Oryzaephilus surinamensis (assembly GCA_004796505.1). NCBI lineage: Eukaryota > Metazoa > Arthropoda > Insecta > Coleoptera > Silvanidae > Oryzaephilus > Oryzaephilus surinamensis. Next base: position 11,758 of record SSSI01003274.1, on the reverse strand, counting down.
TTAGATTAGAGTTTTATAATAAATTTATCAATTCGTTATAATTTACGTTAAAAATTTAAGATATTATGCGTTTTAGAACATATTGCGACATCTGTTGCACAAGGGCTGAAGTACTTCTGAAAATAGGGGAAGCCCGGAATTGTATTGAGAATACTTTTTTAGCAGTTTGGTCATTACATAATAACTTTAAATGTATTTAGAAATCGATATTTAATCAATATGCTATTTATATTTAACAAAATTTTGTATATCTTTTTTACATTTAAAAGTTCATAATATAAAAACATTTTTTTTCATAACTATATAAAATTAATTCCTGCAAAACCATATTAAAATTTTCTCTTTTTTATACTACATTATTTCTAGATGGCAGTAGTAGTATTAAATTCTACAACTCCTGTAACTCCTGCAAAGTCTTCAGCAGTTCAGGTTCAGAAGGAGTAATAACTAATAATTATAATTAATGTAATTGTAATTATCTTAATTGAGCTATTAGACGAAATAGACTAAATTGAAAGTAATTTTTCAGTATACGTAAATTTTCTATTAATTATAAACATATCCTCACGTTTTCCTTTTTCCAAGAAAAAATATATTTATATTAATTCAATTACCTAATATTTATTGTATTGTTAAGAAGAATTAATATCACTATAATATAGGTAACAAAAAATTATTAAATAAATTATCGAATAACGATATAATTTTATTGGAAACTTAGTGTTCTTCGGATATTTGTCGCACACTTTTCATAGAGATGGCACACCCTGTATTAACTAAGAAAGCAAGTTCAACCACAAACTAGTAATAATTAAATCAAGGAAAATTAAACGGAAATTGTTTTGCAGAATGTATCAATTAGAATAAAATTTTACTTTTTAATTGGTAAAAGTGTTGTGTTTATAACATTTAACATAATTACTAATAACTACATATCTTATATCTATAATAAAAATTAATATTTAATTATATTTGTATTAAAAGTGAAACGCTGAATTCTTGATTTTTTTTAAAAAAAATTAAAATATCTAATATATCTATTCTATATACGTTCTACAACATAAATTAGATTTAGATTTATTTTAGTATAATTTATAATATGTATTTGTAAATGAAATTCTTTTTTAAATCCGGGTTTCTTATCTAAAAGCTCTAACATTTCTAACAAAATATGTTTTCTCAATGTTATGGCATTTTAATTAAATTTGATTTTTATTATTACAATTTACACTTATTATTTTCGCTTAGACTATGCTTATCTATAGGCAAATAAGTATACGTGGACTAATATTTGGCATGTGAGTTCTTCACATTCTCTTTTTTGAAATATATCTATATATGCTGTAGATATATGTACATACATTAAAAAACGTACACAGATATAATAAATTTAATTACACGAGAGAGTATATAAACTTAATGGATAATATAAATAATTGTTATAAAAAATCTAAAAACTTATTAATGTGCATTAAAAAAAGCTAGTTATGATGTAATATTAAAATTATAAAAAATTATTTTATGTAAATAACATTACGTGATCAATATTTTACAATAATTAATGTTAATATCAGTTTTACATTGTTGAAAGCTGTCACTTGTTTTCATAGTAACAAAACAATTAATTGCATGCGGAGTAATAAATATTTAATGTTGAATATGGATAATAAATTATTAAATAAATAAGAAATATGTGCTAATGAATTTAGAAGGAATAGTTAAATGCAGCAGGAGCGTGCATCAGGGTAGGTATATTATCTACCTACTTGTAAGTATATACTATATACTTGTATATATAATATATAAGATATCTATTTGCATAATTTGAATCCAGCTAGTTTGAAAAGAAGGGTAAAACGGCTGTATATTCAAAAAAATTGATTATCTAGAATTTTCATTGAGTTATTTTTGAAAACTATAGAGTCTATAAGATGTTTCTTTGAGAAAAACTAACTATTGAGCAAACGACTTAATCCTTAAGGTCTGTTCACATTTCATGTTAGATTTTGGGTAAATCAACCGGTTACCTCCTGATCAGCAGGAACACGTCCTGCAGCAGCACAGAACCAATTCTTCACATTCTGATCCGACTTTTTGGATTCCACAAGAGGATTCTTTTCTGACTGAACTTGCATTACCGGCGCCGCCCTAAAGCGTCGGATTGGGACGCTTTCGGACAATAGAAACTGAAAACGCATTGTTAAGTAAGGCGCAAGCTCAGCAGGAACAATAGAGTTTGCAGACAACTGCAGGCGGAGTCTCCTGTAAACGGTATTGTTCATTTGTCTGCATTACAGGGCGTTCCTGAAGACAATAAGTGTTCTGCAGCCAATAAATTTACATAAAGTTATGTACAAAATGTACATAACATACGTTTATTATGCATTTATCCAAAAAATAAAAAAAAAAACAATAAAACCCATCGTACACCATTAATGCACTCCCACTTGTATTAAAACTGTCCTGCATAAAGGCTTCTTGAATAACAGATTTTACTGAATGCATAAAACATTCATATAGCTCATAAAATATTTATCAACAATACCGAGTAGAAAATATTTGCATGCATACATTGGTCGGCTATATAAGTTGGTATCGTTGGTATGCTCGGTAATGTCGTTAGATAAATAGTATGGAACAAGAATGCTTGTTTATTCTTCAAACCATGTTGTGTTTCCCTATAAATATAAGTTTTTGAATAGATTTTATATAAAACTATTGACCACATAAAGTAAGCATATATATATGAAGGATCATGATCATTACCATCAAAGACAAGCGACTGATATTGCTGCTGTGATGTCCTGCAGATGTCACACCGGCTATGACATGGAAGCGGTCTCGGCATCGTCTAGTTAAATGCATCTTAGTACATATATATGTATGGACTCAGATGTACTTGGATATAATAATATAACAACTATACAACTGAATTCTGTAATGTTTGGCCATTCATGCGTTCAATAATTATAATCTTAACGATTATTTTATTTTCCTGTAGAACAAAAACTAGTTTAGTTGTTTATTTATAATTTTTGCTGCATTGCACAGATTTATGTACATACAAGACGATTAATGTTACTATATGCATTGTTATAATTATAAAATTAAAAAAAAAAACGTTAAATCTAATAGACTATTTCTACCAAGTATTATAAATATTCCCAACTGACTTCGAACTAGATATATAATATGTTGTACATACATTTAAATAAAATATCTCCGAAAAAAACATTGGGAACTATCTTAGAGAACATTCAATAAAACATATGAACTGAAAAAAAAAAATGATTACATGATACTGGGATGAGATAGTACATATATATTGAAAAATCAATGTATATTACATAAAAGAGCCTCCTCCTCTGCCACATATATAGACACCCGAAAAATAATATATTATAGGTAACAAGTAATGTACGGTTAGTCATTTACCAGCTTGTACACGGATACACAAGGTCCTGCTGATAATTTATGAGAGCAGGATCGACTCGCAAGGTTCTCTCTGCCGGGAATAGCTCGTCGACCGGGGTGTAGCACATACATCAAACCCCACGTTGTTTATTGAGCTGCAACGCCACTTACAAGACAACTGGACACGCGCATAACTAAACGGGCGCCTACGACACTAGTTATATTCAAATTAGCCTCGTACTACATTTGTACCATCTACTGTTCCAGCAAGATGAGCTCAACTATATTATGTCGATGGCAAGATTTATGCAGGGATGAAAATGAAGTCAAGGAATTTTCACGGTCTTTGAAACTATTGAGGAGAAATCTTGCAGAATTTGATAATTAAGCTCATTTATTCGCATGTGTTTCTATTAATGAGTAAATGGTCCACCATATATAAAAAAGTCAATAAAATTCCTCCAAGTTATAAATTACGAGAGCCTAATTTTTAACTAACCAGCTTAACCTTAATAGTATGAATGCATTCATAAAAAATTCTTATAGATTGTGCATATAAAGTAAAATAATAAAATAGAAAACTAGTTTATCTGATTCCACACACATATAATAAAAAACTGTTAGTTTGGTTTTGAAACCAAACACTTAATATAAATAATTGAATTGAAAAAATATGGATATGTTAAGTCGACGGTGAATTTTGTTTCATGTTACCTTTTGTTACCGCAAACGACCTTTATTAATATACAAGATATTGTTATTTCGATTCTCAAAGTTATTGAGTGTGAATCACGTCCATATCTAATGACTGTACAAGTCTATTGTCAGTCGTCATAATTGTCAGAAAAGATAAAATAAAACAATCCAACCATATATAACACTAACCACGTAAATTTGTCAAAGTCAGAGTGAAGACAATAATATAAGGAATAATGACTCATCATCATAATAGGATGTTGTGAAAAAATCTTGGCTTCAGATTGTATTATATAAAATTTATATTTTAACAATGATATTAAATTTATGGGTATAATTAATCTTTTGCTTTTATAGTGAGAATGGTTGTGTTATTTCTTCTATTTTGTTACCAGTTGGCAGAGATTTTTAGTATTTCATTTTTGATATATTGAAGAACTACAAAAGCCAATACGCTGCTTTTTTGTTTAATTCATTACATTATTATAAGATATTATAAATTGCTTGTTACAATGCCCATAAATTTAGAATATATATATTTTTTTGTTGCCATAAATTCATATTTTCAACTATATATAAATAACTGTTCACAGAAGTGACAATTTAATTTGTGAAATTATGACGACTTTATTATTCTTATTTCTTTTTCTGGAAAAAAATGGGAAATGCGAGAAGTCGTATGTTTCAGTCGCATCTTAATGATAATAGTTATATTTTAAAGTAAACTTTTATTATTGCGTTACACAAAAACTTCTCACAGGACTTTTACGTGTATAATACACGTAAAGGATAATCTGGGTTTCATCAAATGTATTATTTCAAATATAATCAATGCAGAAAATGATATTTATGACTTTATAGTTGGTATATACGCACGTACAGATAAATTGTTGATAAAGAAGCCTGTCTGTAAGAGCAGACTCCTGTCCAGTACCTAAGCAGTATTAATAGGAATCACGCAACTTGTATGAATCTTCATAGAAGACCTTTCACATATAAATTATAATTTATGCATAATTATTACCCACACTATGGACAATCATCTTCTAGCTGGATTTGATTAAGTTTTAGTTATATTACCACATGGGTACGTGGTATAGGTTCCAGCATGCATGGATGGGCCTTTTAGTTTTAATTTACGATTGGCCGCCAATATTTCACACACGTTCACGTGCTGTATACACAAATTACGATGTTTAATTACAAACAACAGCATTATACATTTATACTGTGTAAATATCTAGTAATTACTTTATTAATTATTTGTAAATAAAGGAAATTACTTTTGTTGGTACGAAAATATGGCACATAACTGTGTAGGTGCAAGCAATTTCGGTCAGGTCTTCAACAAATTAAATATATTACGTGCATAATTAGTTTTTGATATAAAATTTTATTGTCCGAAAGTGAATGTGTTAGAACGGTAATTATAGGATGGTTATTACCAGTTTGTTGAAACAAAAAAAAAACAACTTAAACTAGATTTTTTTATTGCATCATATTACCATAAAAAAACTCTCAATAGTAATGAATAATTTTATTTTCCAATTCACTGCTAGAGGTAGAGCCTATATAGTATTGAAGATTTGTTCTTCTGTAGCATTCCAACAGGTCAACAGAGCGATTAGTTTTTGTCTTTCTCACACTTGTTTCTTTTAAGCTTTTTTTCTTCTCTCAACTTGTCACACACGCTTATCTGGAAGGTGCTTAAGATTTAATGAATTCAAAGTGGCTGTGTTATTTCAGTGAAATGTATTTCAGTAAATTGATATTTAATTCTCTCTCTCATCTCGTCGATACCTGGCACGCTAATATGTATAAGAAAGTGCACAAACGCAACAACAAAAGTTAAAAATCATTATACTACTTAAAAATCTATATATGGAATTCTTAAATTGTTTTTGCCCAACAGAAAATTTCGCATCTCCGATAGTACTCTTCATGTAAATTTTATGTAAAAATTTTTTTTAGATCATTTACAAGTCTTGTAATACTGTTATAACTTATAAAATATAATTATTTAAATTATTACTAGCCATTTTTCATACAGTAATTTATAAGAAATGTTAAACAAAATTTATAACTTAATTTAATATATTATAGTGAAAATAGAGAGTTAATTTATGACTTCATAATATACTCCAAAATTATTATTATTATGATTGCAAAAAAAGGAATTGAAACAAGTGCAACAAAATTATACAAAATGCCAATAAATTTTATAAATATGGACATAATTTGTTGAATTAATGCATATACATAAAACAAGGTTCTACATGTTATTGACGAATAAAGGTGCCAGCAAATTAAATATGCATTTTCATTCAGTTTCAAGTCAGCTGTTAAATAATTGTGGATATGTTCATTGAAGAATGGTTCAATAAATTCTAAATTAGTTCCACTAACAAAATCGTATAAATGAATTTCGAGTTATTCGGATTTACGATTTTATGACATTTTGAATATTTAAACACTGTTATCATTACAGCAATTATATCATTTTGGTTTAACAGTTAAACCCATCCAGTTGAATCACATCAGATATTTTAAATTCGATTCATCAACATTGTCTCTTAATTATCTTGACAGGTGCCTTTGTTTCTGCTTTAATGCTCATCAAATAAATGTCCCCTTCATCAATATAGACCAAGATATCGTATCTTTTTGACCCATAATCAGTCATTAGACATTCAATCGGTTTTTCGGCATCTTAGGTAATTTAGAAAACTTCCCATATCCCACAACCTCCTGCACTTTCTAAATCCAGAAAAAGCCAAGTGTGTGTCTTCCGGATCCGGACAAGGTACAAGACATTAAAATGTGCAAAAGGACTATTGTGTATTGTGCGAGAGAGGCTGTAGGCAACAAATAGATAGCTGACCCGAGGCCAACAGGTGCACCGGGTTTATTGACTCCGTTCATGTGTATATGTACACATATACACATATATAGGTATGTATGTGTGTTGTTTGCTTCGTTCTTCCAGCAGCGGTACCTGTTCCCATCGGTTCAATCAATGGATGTGGACTGCATCTCGACTTGGGGTGCGGCCAAAGTCACATCTCTAACACACACCATTATATACCTATAATAGAAGACCTAACTACTATAGAGACTGATACATAGGTAACATGCATGTGGAAAGTATGAAAAATGAAAACGCGTTTGTTACTCGAAGAATGCGGGATGTAAATCAAAACTCGACGCAATTTATCTACTGTATATGGAGAATACGCGAGACTATAAACTGGCGCCTACAATGCTGCGGTCGCCGGCCCCAGCACAGGCCACAACAGTCGTCAGTCTCATTTAGCAAAATGTCGTTTCATTTTTCATTCATGCTAAAGTGTGCATAAATAGCCTTTACCTTAATATATATCTGTACAATCTGGTTAACACCCCCTCGCCATATAAGGTGCACTATTTTATGCTCAACTCGTACGAAAAAGAAAAAACTCTCGTACAAGTCGTTTTAATGTAATTGTTGTTTTACTTATTGGATTGTGATGTAAATTCAGCACAACATTTACAACAAAGCGTCGAATAAAGGTTGCCTAGTACATATTGTTGGATTTTGTATGATAATAAGTGCGCAACAATGACTGTACAATCTACTTTCGAACACAATTCACAAAATTTGTGTAAGCGTCCCTCCACCACCACCGAATCTCCAATCTTCAACTCAATGCTTCATTGTCTGCTTTTAAGTATGGGCATTATTCGGAGCATTTATTGTATTACATTCGGATAAAGAGAGAGTTTTTACATGTTCTCTTCCATTATTCCACCCTCATTGTGTTTGGACACTGGATGAATGTTAAAACGGATCCAGCGCCACTGTCGTACACAACTACATACATATAGTTATGCCCTAGGACGCAATCCACCACCATCAGTAAATGTACACGCAGAATGCGTGAGAACTTCTTAGAATGATCGCTGCAAGATATATGCAAGATTTCCTTGTGACATTTACATGTTACATGACAATAACAATAGGCATTATATATATGTATGTGTTTGTGTGGTTTTGTAAATAATATTCACATATACATATAAATATATAAAATGTATGAAGACCGGTCCAGTCAAGGACGTGAAGACGGTCGCGAGAAAAATCTACAAATAGAAAATATTACCAGCTTTGTGAACAACGCACGACAGGTGAGTCCATTGTCAGTTAAGTGAAAGAGAAAAATACGAAAGTTTTTTATATAAAGTATAATATTTTGGAATTAAATCATAATTTATTTCCATTTCTAAATTTTTGATAATCACAAGATTGTGTGCTCTCACTGATCATTCTAAATCACAGTTTTTCATTTAATTTATATGTTGTAATTTATTTTGAAATGGCACCTTCTGTTGGAGGAAAAATTTTGTAGCTTCAAGTCGACTATAAAAGCTAATAATTATACATCACATGCAGGTGTAATAAACAGTTTAGATTAATTAATATTAGATTTTAGAGGATATGATTGGCTTCAGGCGGTACATCATTTCAGCAAACCGACTATAAACAATGGTCGCACCTTGCAGCGTGAAAGTGGTACATCTTTAATAGAAGTAGTAAATCAATGAAGACGCTTATAAAATGTTCATGTGTAAATTGCCGTGATCCTTTCCAAATTTTAAATGTATACATGTAATATTTTTGATCTCATTGTCGATATTGAGGTCGTCTATGTAGTTCCGTTTTAGGTGTCTAGAAGATGTTTTAACCAAGAATATATATATACAAAATAAGTACCCGCAGGCTCAATAAATTTGCTCGTATAGTGTGCAAATTTATTGGATGAGCTTTTATAAATGTTCTTGTAATCACCTTTACATGGATGTATATTTAAATTGTCAGGTTACCTATATGCATACAAATGGTGCAAATTAAATAAGTATTTTTAAAAAAAAGTATACAACGTCGTACAATAACTGGGAGAAATACAGTCGAAGAACGAGGTTAAAAACTAAGAATTTAATTGTTACTGTTTCGAATTAATCTCAACAAAACTAGTTTGCTTTTTCTTGTTGCATTTGTAAAATGGCTTTAAATTTATTATTATAAATAAGCATTTCTAACAAAGCATTAGTTAGTGACCATCGAGAAAGTACTAATATTGCGTGTAAGATTTTTTTTAATTAATGGGGACAGTTTTTTCATTGTGTTTTTACAAGAGGACAATTATAAAGAATCAAGTGCAAGAGGAGTGCCTATTATAGTGGACTCTTACGCAACACTGAACACACAAAATTTAACAATCAACCAACGCATAAAACTATTCTTGACCAAGATAATAATCTTAGAAAGTTTTTTAATGTCTCATTAATCCAATTGTCCATTTTTGTCCAGATAATGTGCTTGAAAAATTTATGAATTTATTGTTAATAAGCACAGCAGGTTATCTTTTATGTACAAAAAATAAATCATACATTTTTATTGTACGCTATAAGTATAAAAGCGTATAAAGTCAAATTTGCCATAACTATTTTAAAATTTATTCATAAGATATTCCTTTTAAAAATTTATACCTACAGCTAAATTAATCCATTCTATGTATTACTTGAAATTCAAACATAACGGAATCGCTTTCCATAAACATTATGATAAACTCTAAGTGCTTAAATTGAAAATTCAGTGTTGTTTGTTTATATTTTTGTGTACATTCTGCTTTATAATCAATAATATAAACAATGACTAAGCTGGTAAACGCGGACCTCTCTACTGTTTCCTGCCGATTTAAATGGATTAGGTGTAGGTCGCCAAAAGAAGTGTCTATTTGACGACCTTGCTCTCTGTGGGCCGCGTGACTATCTCATCGTTTTATTATTCGGTCAGAATGAACAGGTTCCGCCAGTTCAACAGGTGTAGCGGCGCCCTCCGTTATACAACAATCACTTCTTACCATAGCTATAAATTTTCTGTCATTAAAACTGCAAATAATAATCTTCTCAAAATCTTTCACAGTTTTTCTTTATATGGATGTACTGGTTCTATGATTTTTCTATAACATTTCATCTTGCATACTAATCTATAAATTAATTACTCTGGCAATTTTTGGAGTTACAATGACACCAAAACTGGGCTAATAAATTTTACGAACGTATTGAGATCATGTGATATTGTAATATAAAAAAACTCTTGAAATTATCTTGGATTAACTGTTTTTCACGTAATTATGTCAACAATGTTCGAACGAGACAATTTGTATGCAAATTTCTTTATTACAATGAACTTATTGAATGTAAAAATAAGATTGTCATATTTGCAACTGTTATCTGTAAACACTGAGAGGGTTATCATCAAGAAATGTTTCAGGGCCCACCAAATAATCGTCTGACGCATACAACGAAAAACAGCATAAATAACTCACCGAATTTATTTTTAATTTTTTTAGCGTGTGTGTTTCAAATTAAAATTATTTAAATGCTATAATCTGAAGCACTTAATAACATTTTGCAGATAATCATTTTTGTTTCCTGTGTGTGTTGCATCTTTATATATTATAAGCGTGAGAAATCTTTTTATTAAACGAATCGATATACTCTTGTTTACACGTCATCCTCTTTCAAACTAACTGTTATTATATTTATAAAGTAACGCCTTGTTTATATCTACAATATAATGTGAATGTATTTGTTTGTTATGTATACAACTGACTCTACAACTGGATAATAATATGTTTAGAATATTGTTTAATTAAATATTTAATAGGAGAAAAAAGTTAAACAATATCCCATGAAATGTAATACCTGTTCGTATACACTTATATATTGTCTATAAAGATAATTAAAAATATTTTTTCATTAAAACATTTAGTGCCACTTTAAAAAATTATTATATCAGCAATTGCAAAAAAAACCAATATTCATTAAAGTTTATATATTTATTCAGACAATGGGAAAAACAGAATGTGTCTGGTCAAGTTTCAGAAGCTTTATTTTAATGTTTATTTTGTGAGCGTAAAATTAAAAATTATACTCTTTCTTTGTATGTAATTTTACATGTACGAGCGAAACACAAATGGACAATTATATGTCATAAAAGTGTTTATAAAGGTGGGAACATTTATCGTCAATGTGTCTTGAGATGTCAATAAAGCTCATGGAACTTTTTAATTAATTTTAAATGAAATTAGCGTTTTTTAAAGAATTGTAACAATTTTCTAAGACAGAACAATAATTTTTAATTAGTGTATAATTAATGTTAGGACCATTTTGTTTATTTGTATTTTATTTGTATACTTTTGAATTGATTTATTTCTGTATTTTAACTATCAACTTTCTGTATTTTTATTAATTTGTTTAAATTGTTTATACATATATTGATGATTTAAAATTTTAAATGTTGCGCATAGCGATTTGTAAAACTTGTTTCTTTCATTTTTTAAATATTGTGTTTTTTGTAACAAAGGCAGAATTTTTGTAAAGAGTAAGAAAGAGTTCGACTACCAACGAAAAAGGTCGATTAAAATTAGCAATTATTAATACATATTTTATAATAAAGTTACTTCAACAAAATTGCAGCTCTTTCTTTTGTGTTGTTTTTTTCTACAAATGTTGCATTGTACGTAACATTTTTTGGTCCTTCGACACCGGATTCAGTCAGAATTTGGTAATTATTGTTTGTATCGAGCGTCAAGCCAGAAGAAAT
>SSSI01003268.1:0-19307 GCA_004796505.1 Oryzaephilus surinamensis | reverse complement strand
ATTTTAAATAATTATTAATTTATTGATAACATTTTTATTTCTTTCTATTACATAAATAATCTTGTATTTCATTAATTGACTTGCCCTTCGTTTCCGGCATAAAGAAATAAACAAAAACACAATGTATTACACAAGATAAACCAAAGAACCAAAATGTTACAGCACTACCAAATATTGCACTCATCAATGGAAATATTAATGTAACAATAAAAGACATTAAAAAACATAATACTGAAATGACAGTGCTTGCAATTGGCCTTAATTGCGATGTAAACATTTCACTAACAATTGGCCACGGCAGTGGTCCTAAACCGAAATTCAGGATGATTACATAAAACACTAAACTGCCAACTGGTAGCCAAGAAAAATTCGTTATATCAACATTCGGTAATGTTTTCAAATGGAAAAATAAACCAAGTCCAAACATCGACAAACCACAACCAAATGACGAAATTATTAATAATACTTTTCTGTTGATTTTATCAACAATTGCCGATGTTACCAATGTGGCAAATACTTGTACAACAGTTATAAGTATTGAAGAGAAATATGTCGACAGACCACAATTGGCAATTTCGAAAATCGTCTCCAAATACGCCCAAACGGCATTAATGCCACTTAATTGTTGGAAACCCATCATAGTTACACACAAAAGCAATGCTTTTCTGCCTGGATACGATTTCAACAAATCACATAAACCACTTTTTTCATCACTATTCTCTTTAGAACTGTTAATTAAGCTTTCCAATTCAAGTTTAACATTTTTCCGTCCACGCAGTTTAATTAATGTCCTTTCAGTTGCATTGTAATCACCAATTGATATTAAATAATGTGGTGATTCTGGCAAAGTGGTATATGATAGAACCAACAACAATATAGCCGGTATACAACATATAAAATTAAACATTTGGATGGTAAATAATGGTCCGACTGCCAATGAAAATAAAATGCCACTGGCTATTGAAATGGCCAAAAAACAACCGAGTGTACCACGATTATGCACTTCAGATATTTCGCCTATATATAATGGTACTATTACGAAAATTATAGCCATAACGGCACCATTCATAAAACGTGCCACATAGAATAAAAACACATAATGGGCAAATGCCAGTATTATATGGGCCTTAATATAAATTAAACAGCAACATTGAATTATTCTTTTACGGCCAGTTGTGTCCACAAATCTACCAAGCACCACTGGACCGAAAATGCCACCCAGACCGATTATACCAGCTATCCATGAGGCTTGAAAGTCCGTTATCGGTTCTGATAATGGGTTCAATTCCGGGTTGGTGGTGTCTTTTAGTTTTGTAATAACTGGTGAACTCCATGATATAATTGCACCACCACAAAAACCCAATAAATTTGCTAGAAAATACTATTATGTGAAACTTTTTTATATTAATTTTAAATTTATTACCAATTACTGCAGTTAAATATAAAAATTTACTAGTAATTGGAATTTGTTTTTCAGTTTGTAGTAATTGTGGTTTTAAAGTTTCACTTGTTGGTTTATAAACAGTTTCTTGAGACATTTTTAATAAATTTTAACACTAATAGAATCTTATTTAAAAAAAAACAGTTCTCGTACTTATATATATTACAATAGGTTTGTTTGATTAGTTCTTAAGCACTAAGATAAAGGGATATTTATCAATTTTTCTTAAAACAAAATAAAACTAGTTTATTATTACATATATTTATGTAATAAGGATATTATACATTATCTCATTAAACAGCAAATCATTAAATAATTTACTAGAGGAATATCATATATGGACATATATATATATTTTCACATGGGTTCTCTTGAATAATAAAAATAAGGTAGTCATTATAGTTAATCCATTATCAAATAACCGAATTAATAATTCAAATAGACTATATTTCTTTTGGACATTATACAAATAATGTGATAATTATAATTAGCCTTGCAAGTTTAGTTTGTATTATTTAAAAATGTCAACATATACGAAATGTTATAAAAATTTCAATTTAAAAATTTATTTCACATATAAAATCATTTGTTTCGTTGCAATTTTTCTTGTATCTGTTGAAATGTTTTCCCTTTTGTTTCTGGCACATACAATCGTACAAAGAATATGGTCCAACAACACAAAAATGCCATAATAAACAACAATTTCCACATACCGAGCAATTGGATTAATGTTGGAAAAAATTGTTGTACGAAAAATGCCATAATTAAACACAACGATGTTGTTAATGTTGATAAAATCGATTTTACATTGTGTGGATATAATTCGCCCATTAATGTCCATGGTACTGGACCCATGCCACATGTAAAACTAACAATATATAACATCAAACTGAACAATGGTAGCCAAGAAATTGATGTTGTATTAAAATTATGATCAAATAAATAAAAATAGAGACCCAAAAGTGTGTGCGAAACACAAATACCGCAAACTGATACATAAATTAACACTTTCCGCCCCAATTTATCGATTAAATTTGATGTTATTATAATTGTAATTGATTGTGTAGCTGATATTACCATTGCAGATATATGGGATGGTATTTTTGTACCAGCAGCAGTAAAAATCGATTGCAAATAGCCCATTATACCAGTAATACCAGAACAATGTTGAAATACGAATAGAATATTCGTTATCAATAACGTTTTCAATACAATTTCATCATTTAATAATGATTTCAGATTAATTTTATTGTTTTTATGTTCATGTACCATTTTACTAATATTTGATATTTCAATAAAAATATCACAAGACATTTTTCTTCGTAATTTACGTAAAGACTGTTCAGCAGTTAATAAATCATTGATACTGATTAGATAATATGGACTTTCTGGTAGGAAAAGAAAACCGAAAATAAGGAAACAAATTGATGGAATTGTTGCTATAAGTGCCATTGTAGTGATTTTAATAAATGGTGCTATAATGTAACTAAACAAAGTGCCAGTACACAAAGAAATGGCCATTAAAAGACTTAAACGACCGCGATTTTTCGCTTCCGATATTTCACCAATATATATTGGTATTATTGAGAAAACACAACCGATACCAAGGCCCAATAAAAAACGCGCCAAATACATAATTTGAATATTCTTAGCGAAACTTAAGATAATGTTAGACAGTAGCATTGGTATTGAGAATAAAAGTAATGTTTTTTTACGACCAAATCGTTCGGAAGAGAATCCACTTAAAAATGGACTAATCGCACCACCTAAACTAAGCAAAGACGTTAGCCACGATTCTTCGTATATGCTTATTGGATATGGTAATTCCATGTCAACTTCACCGTTTAGTTTTGGAAGTGATGTTGATGACCATCCATAGCCAATTCCACTTACAAATGCCATCAAATTGACTATATTATTTAAGAAATATCATTTTGATATTCGATTTTTTAAAGAAATTTTGTAAAACTTACCAATAATGCCAGATAAATACAAGTTGTAATTAAATTTTGTCAACATTTTTAATTTTATAATAAAGACTAACTTAAAATTCGTAATTTCTATACATAAGTATATTTGATAAGAAAAATTGTATGCTCCAATATTTAATTTGATTTATATGAATTTTATTTTAAAATAAGAACACCAAAAACACAGACAGACAAATTGTTTAAACGTGTATTACTTATTTTTATAAAAAACTAGCGTCACCCATTGTCTTTCTAGTTGATAGTTTTCTCATTATCAACAATTCAACATAAGTATTTAAAAGAAATAATTAAACATTTCTTACGTCCAAAATTTTAAGCCACATTAAATACATTTTCGCTATTTAATCGTAAAATTTATGAATTTCATTTTAATTTGTACGAAAAAATGGAAAAAAGAACGAAAAGCACCTATCTTATATACTTAGCTGTAATATCAGGTAAGAAAAAATGATTTTTTAAAATAATTTTCGTGTAACCGTTTGAATTTTCCTTCACCAGTTAATTTCATAACGTATTCAACTGGTACTTCGTACTCATGGACATCACCAATAATACCAAAACTGATAAATCCGGATGAAACACCACTTTCGCACACAATTTCCACATTTGAGCAATCCTGGCTAGCATCATTGTTGAGTTTAAGTGCTGCATTTAGTCCAATTCTGGCTGGCATCTCTTCAGACAAGTTTGGCCGCAAAAGAACCCTCCTTGTATTTGCATTGCCAATGTTGATGGCACAAATCATTTTCGCATTCAGCACATCAATCTACTTATATTTATTTGCACGTTTGTTGTGGGGTTTTGGAGATGGATGCGTTTTTTCCGTACTACCAAACTATGTTGGAGAAATCGCTGAAGACCATAATCGTGGCCTTTTAGGCTGCATTATGGCCATCATTTTAACATTAGGCACATTATCCAGTTACGTAATTGGTCCATACGTCAGCATACAAACGTTTAGTTTCATAAATATGATACCAATTTCATTGTTTTTAATTATTTTTGGTATATTTATGCCGGAGACGCCATATTATTTGATAGCTGATAAAAATTTTACTGGTGCTGAGGAATCATTGAAGAAACTACGTAACAAAAACGAAACTGAATTGAAAAACGAGATGAGCTATATGAGCAAATGTGTAGAAGAATCGATGGCGAATAAAGCTGGTATTTTGGATTTATTTAAATCGCGTGGAATAATTCGCGGTCTAATTATATCTAATGGTTTGATGATGATACAACAGTGTTCTGGTATATCGGCAGTCTTAGGATATATGCAACTGGTGTTTGATGCTGCAGGAAATACAATACCTCCAGAACTATCTGTGATTTTAATCGGTGTGATACAATGGATAACAACTATAATTGTTTGCCAAATTGTCGAACGACTAGGAAGAAGACTGTTGCTATTAATTTCAGTAACAGGCATGTTTTTCTCACTTTCAATACTTGGTTTATACTTTTATTTGCAAACGAATCAATATAATGTCAGTGTTATATGGTGGTTACCGATTGCCAGTTTAATTGTATTTATTATAACATACAATTTGGGATTAGGATCGTTACCGTGGGTTATTATGGGTGAATTGTTTCCATCAAGTTACAAATCAGCAGCTTCTACATTTACTGCTTTTGTATGTTTATTTTTGGCATTTTTAATTACCGTCTTTTTTCCACATATTGCCGAATTTATTGGTATGGCTGGATCATTTTGGTTGTTTTCTGGATTTTGTGCATTCGGTTTTGTATTTATTTATTTTATTATCATCGAAACAACTGGCAAAAGTTTCAAAGAGATTCAAGATATTCTCAATAGATAGTAGTAAAGTGATTTTTTATTTTAACTTTGTATTTTTAGTTAAAGTATACTTAAATTTGTATAAAAGTGATATTTTTTAATAAAAACGATATTAATATTTAAATTGAAGTTTAAGGCGCCAAAATTTAAATACCACGTAGTAGTTCTAATGATTAAATTTCCGTAGTTCTAATTACTTATTACTAATAGTTCTAATGAACTGACAGCTACTGAAAATATTGAAAATGAACGTAATTGAAGAGAAAAAACTTGAAATTAAAGGAAAATTAGAAAAGGTATTTAATTTTCCACCTACTAAATAAATTACTATCAAATTTGCGCTTTATAGGAGGCGGAAAATCTAAAAATCCTACAAGAGCGCCTTTCAAAAAGTGCTCAAATAACTAATGGAATCAACAACATTTTAAACACATTCGAACAACGTTTATCTCGCCTAGAAGATACTATTTTACCCGTTTATAATGATACAGAACAATTGCAAAAGGCACAGCACAGTATCCTTAATCAAATAATCCTATAGCTGCTTAAAATTTTCTTTAATTTTACGTTTAAAGACATCGAACGCACTTTACAGTTAATGGATAATGTAATTGGATATTACGATATATCTAGCGAAGTGGAACCAATTATAGAAAAGGGCCCTGGTGAAGGAGGAATCGATTTAGATTTGTATATTGAATCATTAAATCGTTTAGCTATTGCTAAAAAATATTTTGAAAAAAACATTCCGCAAAGTATTGAATTAATCAATGTGGTATGCAATCAAATCATTCTTATTTTACACAAAAATTAACCGAAAGTTCAATATTTCAGTCGTCCTGCTTTGACAAAGGATGTGCAAAGCTGAATTCCGAATTTAAAACTATTTTAGACAAACACAACGCCCCAATTTTACCAGTAGTCCTTCTGGACGTCATTAATTTCGATGGTAAATTAAAAAAAAATAAACTTAAGTAATGTTTTTACTACATTTCTATTTAGATCCTTCAAATCCAAAGGATTTAAAAGCCGTTCCTAAACAAATACCTGACGAAAGCAAATTCAACTTAATAAAAATCGCAAATTGGCTTCTGGATAATCAAATCGATGATTTTTTAACAGTTTACGGCATTATTCGCGGTGGTGTTTTGCAACGTTCTTTAACAATGTTAAGAAACCATCAGAAATCTGTTAGTGGAGGCAGTGTACATGGTGCTAGCAGTTCTCCAATGCTTGTAAAAAAACCGTTAAAACATTAAAACACGCTTTAAACGTTGAATTTTAGAAACCGAAATTTCAAAATCGTCACGAAGCCACTCGTCGGCCATCGACACGTCGATTACATCAAGTATTTGAACGTAAAGCGAATAAAATGCTTTTGAAAGCTTCACAAACATTGGAATATTCAACTGGATTAACTTTGGGTGGCCGAAGAGCTTCGCATTTAGATATAAGTTACAATGGTGAAGAATTCGATAATGAACAAGAAATGGAGAATTATTTAATATGCGTTATCGCATTACATAAATTAATGCAAATTGAACAACAATTAATGAAGGATTTAATTAAATTAACGCATCAACCAAGAGTTTTTGAATTAATTGTTAAAGAAGCCATGGATACTATCGTTCAGGATGGCGAAGTAATATAAAAAAATAACTAGAAAACCATATAATCGTTGTTTTTTTCGTAGAATATAGTTGCAAAAGCAAGAAAATGCATAACAAGACATGATTTCGGTACAATTTTAGTTATATTTCCTATATTAAAACAATTAAGAACATTGAAACCGGAATTTGAACGTACTGTTGAACAGTGTAGCCAAATTGCTAAGACAAAATTTGAATCTATTATACATTTATTACATTCAACAGTAAGAAAAAATCGTATTTTAGCTAAATTTTCAGTTTAATATGAAAACTTTTTAGGGAGTTAAAGCACTTGAAGACTTTATTGAAAGTCTACGTTCCGATTCTGTAACACAATTACCATCCGATGGTACAGTACATGAATTAACAAGCAATGTTATTATGTTTTTGGAACAATTATTAGATTACACTGACATGATTGGTATTGTTTTGTCACAAGATCCAACATATTCACGACAATTGGACAAATTAAAAACGAATGATCAAAATAAAGCCTTGTTAGGCCTTTATATAAGTATAATTATTAAATATAATATTGAATTTGTTAATAATTAATGCAATTTTAGAAAAAGTATTGGTCCAATTGAATCATACTCTACATAGTAAAAGTGAACAATATAACGATCCAGCTTTACGTGCTTTATTCCGTTTAAATAACAATAATTATGTTTTAAAATCAATACAGCGCAGCAGTTTATTGGAATTGTATAAGATATCGGAACCGAATTGCGAAGAGTATTATTTTACATCGATACAAGAACACAAAAAAGCTTATTCACAAAGTTGGAATAAACTGTTGAATTATATTTCTTGTGACGATATCGCTATTGGCAAACAAACTGATCGATTACGAGACAAAGAACGGGCGGCTGTTAAAGAAAAATTCGCTGTAATAAAAATATTTAAATTTAACAGCATAAAACTAGTTTTCATGTTGTTTTTTTAGGGTTTCAACAAAGAAATTGACGAAATAAGTAAAGTACAACGTGGCTATTCCATACCCGATATTGAATTACGTGAAAGCATCAAACGTGACAATAAAGAATTAATAATACCGAAATATAATGCATTTTATAACATGTATGCTGGCTTAAGTTTTACGAAAAATCCCGAAAAATATATAAAACATAAACCGGACGAGGTGTCGGCAATAATTGATCGCTTTTTTGATATGACAGCATAAGTTATAATAAGAATGATTTATTGAAAATAAACAAAATTGTTTTTGAATTACAAATAAATTTCTTTTATTAACTAAATGGACACCCATTTGCCCAATGACCGGGCCTGCCGCAACTATAACACCTCCCGTAACCACCGTAATACACACCTGGAATTCCATCGTAATCATCGTACAATTCTTCGTCGCTTCCATTCCAAGAATAATCGTCATTCTCCTCCTGGTAGCTGTCATCTGAACTGATGCTCATAATACTTTCGTTTATTTGTAAATTGATCGTTCCCTTCGATGTGCTCGGTTGATTGATTGTGTTTCTTTGTTCCACCATTTGTTTTCTTAATTCTTGTCTATCATTCGGTAGATTTTCCACTAATTTTGATACAATATTATCGATTGCAAGCGTTGGACTTATTGTTGCTATTTTCGTTCGACAAATTGGACAAATTGACTTGTTTGATTTCCATGTTTCAATACAATATTTACAAAATGTGTGCGAACATTGCAATGTGACAGCTTTAATGAATAATTCTGAACATATACTGCAAGTTAATTCATCTTCGGCACTACCAATCAAGTCGTTTCCCTTATTATTGTCCATTTTCATTTTTTTACGACAACTTTCTTCTTTGTCACTGTCTTCAGCAACAACTACATCTTCTGGATTGGTTTTTGGTTCAGTGATGACTTCCTCTTCATGCAGAACAGCGTCTGCTAAGTAACAAAGTTGTTCATCGCTTACAGATGGATCGAATAGCTTCGAATCCACTTCATTGTCGATAATGATAATAGGATTTGTTATTTTGTCTTCGAATTTGTACGAATAACCATTCACACTCAGTACGATATAATCTCCGTTTTGTAGTACATCGCTTTCGCAATCTTTTATTAATTTTCCGTTAATTTTAGTACCATTTGTGCTTGAATCTTTCAATTTCCATGAATTGTTATCAGAGGACTGTAGGAAAACGCAGTGATGACGAGATATTGCCACATTAGGGATAACATAAGTGTTGTCTATGGCTCTTCCGATTGAAAACTGTACAAGATAGTGTTTAATTTGATTGAAATTTAACAGATTTTTTACAACTTACAGGACTACGATCTAATACTATTTTACTGTCATCAAAATTACTTTTTAATATTGGATTATTCATTGCTCCACAATTTTAATACTATATTCACAAATTTTTTATTAATGTTACAAATTACAAAAAAGAATACTCATGAAAAAAATAACATTAAAAAATTATTTTTAGAGGTTATGTTTAACTGACATGACGGGAACGTTCGATTTGAAACTCGGATTATGTAGGTCAAATGAGTTACGAATGTAGACAAACAACAATACACTGTAATCGAATTTTTTATTTATTTATTACACTTTGATTTTGGAAATTTTGTTAAAATATACAATATATCCCTAATTTAATTTAATAAAATTTCCAAAATCAAAGTGTGATTCATATATCTATAGAATAGAATAATTAGAAATAAAATTGACTATACAAAATAATTTTGTTTCGAAATAAATATCACAATTTAAGCTACTTTCATTGTTAATGAGGGTGTAAATTTCCATACATGTCCTATATTGCTTAATGGATGGCCAACAAGAGCTCCACTTTCAGGTGATGTACACTGTACATCGAGTTTATATTGACCGGGTGTAAAAAAAATTACATTACACCGATGTTTAATGTTCATATTGGAGTCTAAACAATTTAGAATGCGCCTAGAACAATCAAAATTGTAATAAATAATAATGTTTCTTTATTAAATTGTTTTAAACTGACTTTGAAGCTCCTGCAATCGCTAATCTTGTGTCCATTTTATAATTAACTGTTTTATTTTCATAATCTTGATAAAATTGTACAGAAAGTGTGAGATTTTTTAAAGAATTTTGCAACGTATTCGTAACAGAAATGTTTAATTCTAAACAATCACCAGCTTCACAATTTATCTCTTCTTGGACTTTTACAACATCATTATTAACTGAAATTTCTATAGAAAAAAAAATCGTTGTTATTAAAAAAATAAACGAATGTTTTTCTAACGATTTTACCCCAATCCAATGGTGACATTTTAACAATATCCAACATTTGCGTAGACAATGAAATACCTTTCAACGAAGCACTACCACTATTATCCGTAGCTAATAAATGCCAATGTAAGTCCACTAATTCAGCTATATGATCTGAACAAATACGATTTATATCACTTAAATGTTGCATTGCCGATTCATTATTATAAATATCGATTAATTTCGTTAATGGACAACGATTAACCGGTATCGGTACACGACAACTTTCCTGTCCCTCAATTAACATAGTTTTCGTTTGCGTATATTTTAATTCCATTTCTTGTGTTGTTAAATTCGCCACATCCAATACCAAATAGAATTGATTACTAGTTTCTGCTGGTAAAACATCCCAATTGGTTACATGAAGACTGGGTATTAAATCCAATACGAAGAATACACTACATGAACGACAATACGATGCCTCCAAACCACCACCACCGCTATACCGTAATCTCAATTGACTTTCAATGGCTGAACTAGTTGTATTTTGTTGAAATAATGTTTGCAATCCGCCAGCAATGCTTGATTGTCCCGAATTGGATGAACGGAAGCTGGAATTGAAACGTGATGGCAAAGAACCACCAGTAACACTTGCAGACATACTGCTAAACACACCACTGCTTAAGTCATGTGGTAAACTAGGTGACATTGTCGACGTTGGTGCCAAGAAATTGGCAGCACCATGTAAATTCAGTGTTAAACTAGCCGATTCTCCAACACCAATTGGTAAAATGTTTTTAACTTCTTCGGGATCCCATTTGAAGATTTGATCTTGTAAATTCGTATCTAAAATACTCTGCATTTCAATTTCCAATGTTTCTATTGGCACTTGACCGCAATTTGTTAATGTTATCGTACAAGTAACATTTTCACCATGATATAAACTTAAACTGGCCGACGTAACAATGTTGTCGTCATGAAAATTCGAAAAAGATGAACTTTGTGGCAAAGAAGTTTCAATTTTCAATAATGGCAATGTTGGACAAACTTCAATTTTATAATTTGGTGGGAAATTAAAACTACCCGGCATATGACGTAGTTTACAATTGGATTTAACACCCAAAGCATGTGTACTATAGCCCAATAGTTCCAATTCACCATTTTCTCTTGCCCAACCACTTAATGTAACAGCAGTTGGTGTATCCGGTAATAAAATCACATTTTCTGGCATTGATTCAAATACAATACCACTAGTTAATAATAACATACTATTAATTTTCAATTCAAATGGTAATGGATTGATTAATTTCAATACAACTTCACATAATTCATTTTCCACCCATAAAAAATCCAATTTACATTTATTTGTTTGTTTCCTATCTAAACTGCCACCACCACCAAAATGGATTGGTGTGAATAGAAATGGTCCTGTATCTTGTTTAACACTTTCTATTGGACGCGGCCGTAAATGTGGTTGTAAATCGCGCGGTATAAAACTAGCACAGATTGGTATATCCGTTAGATTTGCTGGTGGTACAACTAAACCAGTATCAGGTAACACTAAAGCCACTGGAGAGCCTTCACATTGTGCCGACAACGACTGTAACTGTATAGAAAGTTCTTTTTGTTCCGAACTAGTCAAATATTCCCACATTGTTTGCAATAAAAACGTCATATGCCTTGTTGCCAACGCAGAATACCCTGTCCGTTTGGCGGCAACAACCAATTCTTGCAGCAACTGTATCTGTAATGTGGGCCATCCTTGGCCCAATTCACGCATTTCAACTGGATCCAACGTTAATCGATGGCCTGGTAAACTTTGCAACATCAACGCATAACATTTCGACCAATTTTGTGCTGGATTCGTTGGTGAAACGTATCTAGTTGCAGCTAAACGTAAACAAAATGCAGCTTTACGTTTAAATCCGATTTGTGTGTACAAATCGGCCAGTGTTTCAAATCGTTGAATCTTCTCCTGTTCAGACAATGTCAAATTAATATAAACAACATTTTGTAGAAAACTAGCAGCTTGTAGAGCGTGATTTTGTTCAACTGCTATACGTGCAGCCTTAAAACTAGCCTCAGTCTCAATAATGCCAGCATTTTGGTATTTACTGTAATGAATGATTGCTTCACGATAACGTTTTAAAATCTCCTCAGGCGGTAAAATGTTGTTAATCGTCTTTCTAATGTTTGTTATATTCGGTGTTGTAATTGTTGTCGATGATTTTCTTGGTGAACCTTCTTGTAAGCTGGCATTCCGTTGCAGTGGAACGTAACGTTGCATTTCTGGATATAAAACCAGTGCTGAAGCTGCTGCTAAACCCTCATAAGCCGCTCCAAGCCACAGCCAATCGTTAATGGACTTTAAAGTTTCCGCAGCGTTCGCGTAATATGTTATAGATTCACTTAAAAGTCCACTTTGTAGACATAAATCGCCTAAATGTTTCGTCATACGCCCGGTGCAACGTTTTTTATTGTTTCTCGATTCCATATCAAGTCCGACAAAGTCGCGTTTCTCAAATGGTGCCAATAGCAACGATACACGTTCCAATTTTTCACGTGAACGTTCCAAACGTTTCGATTCCAATACCCAAAACAACGAATTTATGAATTCGTTTAATTGTGACTCTAAATCAGCACAAGGGCCGCTTTCATCATAAAATAATGCGCGTGTTTTGAAGTTGTCTGGTGTTGTAAAACGTTCAATTTGATCTTCAATGGTTTTATTATCATTCTCGCTACTACAACTTGAAGAATCTTCACTGGGTGGTGAATTTTGTTCTTTTATCGGTCCAAATAATATGCATCTTGAATCGAATAACGTTGTATTATATTTAACTTTTAAACTTTCATGTATACGACAAACTTCATTCAATTCCATTTGGGTATCGTATTTGGCGAGCGATATTAATCCTAATAAACGTCGATGTGTTTGAAAATCACCCCAATCATTATTCTCAACTGGATGATCTTTAATATAACGCACAAGAATATTACGAATTTGTCCAGTTGAGTCAGTTATTTTGTAATGTAACTGTTTGGCAATGCGATCATGAAACTTTGTAAATGATTTTTGCTTCAATTGATTGCCAATATGTTTTACAAGTATTAAAATCGCTGCATGATCATGGGAATACTGTTCGTAATCGGGATGAGACATGTTTGGCTCACTTACACTGGTACTTAGAATATAACTTACAGATGAACGCATTTGGAAATTAAAAATATATCACTGTTGACACACATTTATGCTAAAAACACTACACAACTAGCGATTATTTAATAAAAACTGTTTTTTAACGAATTTTGACGTTTAAACATAACCAACAATTTTCCAAGACATTTGACCTACTAAGTATCAAGAGATTTGATCTACTGAACTAAAAAACTTCAAACTAGATGGAGCAATGAAATAAAACGCGCAAAATTCAAATAAATATATTGATTGAATATAAATACATAATCTAACACAATTTATGACTCATTGTCGGAATCTCCTGAATTATTTTCATCAGAATCGCCATCATCTATATTTTCGCCTAATTCTCGTAATCGATTTTTAAATGAATTCAATTTACGATCTTGATCCGTAAGCAATAAAAGTAAATCTTCTTGGTCCTTTCGTAAATTATCCAATTCTTCATCTTTCTCATTGTTTTCAACTTCTAGTTTTTCTAGTTTTCGTAAAATACTGTCATCAATAACTTGCGTATGTTCATTACTTGTCGCACCGGCAGCTAATTGTGCCTTTAGTAAAGTATTTTGATCGTTTAATTGCAAATTATTTTGTTGAAGTTCTTCTAATTGGGTCTAAAAAATATAAAAATAACTCAATATATACAAAACGAATGTAGTTTAAAAACAAATTAATACTTGTAGCTGTTGTTTCTCTTTCTGTAAATGATTACACTGTTTTTGTATTTCTTGTAATTTCTTATCTTGTTCTCTAATCAATTCTTTATACTGTAATAACAATGCATTTTCATGTTCGCTCAAACTCAACTCGGAAATACCATTCGACAAGTCTCTTTGCACCCCTAACGCTTGTATAATTACACCTTCTAACGCTTTAAACAATTTACAAAACTCAAACTCTAACAATAATTCATTGGAATGTTTCACTTTAATTTGTGGCTGTTTAGCAGCTTTTGCATAAACTTCATGCCTAGAAATTTCACTTAATTTCTTACAATACGTTTCAATACCGACACGTTTTTCAACTAATTGCGACAAATTCTCTTTGGAATAATTCTGTACGGAATTATCATTAAATGCAACACATAAACCCATTATAAATGCACACAAACCCTGCAACAGCTCTTCATTATTATCGTATTCGCTGGCCGATGTTTGTGCAGTTAGAAAAGCCATTGCGCCGGGAACATTTAAGAAAATTTTAACAGCTTGCGGACAATGCGACATCCACATAGCCAACAACATTAAAACACCCAATTTGGCTTGCAATTTACTCGTATGTTGTAAATAAATGGCACATTGATGCAACAAACTAACCGGTTGGGCGCCCAAATTCGTTGCCAATAAAACACGTAAAAGTTGTTCTTTTTGTGCTGGATTTTCGATTAATGTGTGCGACAATGCAACAGCACTAAACCAATTACTTAAATGATCATTACTAAATAAACCGCTGCACAATAATTGACCAGTAGTTAAAGTTGTTGTGCCACTAGCGTTTGGCAATAAAGTTTGTACGACTTGTTCTTGTCCGATTTCATTTTTAAATAAAAAACATTGAAAACAATATAAAACAGCACAACGTAAAGCGAATGGTTGTTTTTCGTTAACCATTGACATTAATAAAACGACAATAGCGGGTCGTGGTGGATTCGATGGGGCTAAAACGTTCGCAAAATATTCTTGATTCGTTAAATTACCGCGTATTACTTCACCGACTGTATTAATTGTTTCTGTTAGAATGTCAGCTGGCACACCGCTGGCCATCAAAATATTACTTAACGCTTCCAACAAATTCGTGTTACGCATAATTTTCTGGCACGATGTTATAATTTGTAATGGATTATTTGGCGATACTAATGTACGTACTAATTGTAAAACACAATGAAAATTTGAGACTTTCTGTGGACTCCAACCGATTTCTTCAATGTTTGATGGCAGCACAAACATTGGACCGAGTTTTTGTATATAAGAGCCCTCTTTAAAGAAATTTATGTTGCTTGTATTGTTTTTCAATAAATTCAACATTAATAACATACAATCTTCTACGACAATTCCACCATCAGTCCATCCTTCTTGTTGTATTACGTCAAATAAACGATCGAATGCATTCTCAAATGCAACAATCTTTTGTATATTTGCATTTGATTTCGTTAAATTTAATAGTAATAATAAAGCATCATTTCTAATAACTTCACGATTTTCCAACAATAAATCCATTAATTTCGACACACCCATCGGACTAACCAATATAATGTCTTGTATATCTTTCGGTTTACTAGCTAATAAACTAGTTAAAAGTTTAACAGCTGGCCAACGTACACGAAAATCGTATTCTTCAAGAAAACTTAATACGAGACTAACATTTTCCGAACGTTTTAAAAACATTTCAGTAAACTGTTCTCCAACATTAATATTTGTATTGATTTGTGTTTCATTTTCCTCTTCAAACGGTTCTTTTGACGTTACATTACACAGTGTATCTAAACAGTAGCCAATTATTTCGCAATCGCTACGATCCAGTTCCAAAACTTGTAACAAAACATCCATTCCTTGTGCACCAACTTCCAGTCGGTATTTCTTTGAAAGGGCCTTAAGGGCACGGCAAGCATCTCGTCTGTCTTCGAGTAGTGTTGAAGTGCTTACACGACTTACAAGACGTTCAATCTAAAGGGTTTTAATAAACATTTTTAACATATTATAGGTTATGTTTCTCTTGACAGATGGACAATTTTTTAACGTACTGTTTCTGCCTCTGTTGGCTGATTTCCAGGCGGTGGTGTGCCTAAAACTGACTTTAAACCGCTACGAAAGTACTCCATTATTGAATTTTATATATTTATTCAATTTAAATACATTGTTTGTTGATGACCAGAGAACGGGTATTAAGTTAGCTACTAATACACGTCAAATAACACGATGACAACATTAGAATATGAAATGTTACTATAATATAGATTTTTGGCGCGAAAAATTTGAATTCAAATAGTTTCGGAAGATTTTGAAGAATTATTTGATATTTTTGGATAAAACACATTAATTGGGGGACAAGATTCTTGATACTCTTTACTGCAGAACGTTTGTAATAGATTGTTGTTGGAATTTTTCAATTTAACAGTAGTTGATTTATAATTCCTTTCGAATTCCATATAATCATTGTACCATTTCAATTCCATTTCATTTAAACTTATTAAACCATTTTCTTTTACTTTTGATACAATTGTGTGATAGTTTTCTTTGAATTTCATATAATTTTGATACCAATCGGATAATTTAAAGTCAATTCCCAATTTAGTTTTGAGGCTTTTTGTGAAAACTTGACTTTCGCGTAATTCTCCATTATTAATTCTTGGTATTCTTGTAAATCTTTTTAATTTTTTAATTTTCGGCCTTCCTTTACCGATTTCATTATTCAGTTCGGTGAAAAATACATGTTGTTGTTGTATTAAAGCCATATTTGAAGAGATTTCTTCACCCAACCACAAACGATTATTAAAATCGTTCAATAAAAACATACCAATCGGTTTATTTTCAAAAAAATTACAAAAAACTTGTAAATTATTATTGAAACAATACATCCCCGATCCGGAGTATTTATTTTTCATTAATGGACCATTATATTTATCACCATTAGGAAATTCAATTGTAATATATTGTTTTTCAATTAATTTATCATTGTACCAATAACCGGAATAGATTTGACTATCTTTTGTCGTATATTTACCAAAACCCTCACGCCAAACAATGCCATTACGATGTGCACAAAATTCACCCTCGTATTTATCCCCATTGGGAAAATAAAAAGTTTCAGTGCCAGTTTGAAAGTTCATTTTAATATTATAAAATTTTTGTCATATAGTATAATTTTATGTCATGTTTTACAAAAAAAAAATGTTGGCATGTTAAAAACGCCTACAGGGCATTTATATGGAGTAGTATTTTATATGTATATGTGTGTGTGTTAAGTCGCATGCCACAAGAACTTAAGAACATATATAGTATATATGTACCGAAAAAAGAAAGGCAACGGCGGCTTCATAGTCGTCTTGCCGGCTTGCTGGTGTTTTCTCTTTATATATACATTTTAGAACAGTTGGGAGAGAATAAAACGCGCCACCGCTGCCGTAGTGGCCAGGCCTTCTACTAACTACTGTTAGTTAGGGGGCCCCCCTACTTCCACACACACATACAACATTTTAAAACCACCATCATCATCATCAGCCACCTAGGCAGGTTAGCCACCTGAGAGTTTCAAGTTTTATATACCTATACGTAAAAACACAACAACAGCATCTCTCGCTCTCTCCTCCGCCGCCGCAAAATATAATAATTTCAAAAGCTGCCTTTCTCAGTCGAAAACGAGATCGCTCGAAGTTAACTTAATCATTTTTCAATATTATGCGTTGTTGTTGTTGTTGTTGTTGTTGTTTATGGTAACCAAAAACTACCTGCTTCCGTTTTATTGCCACAGCAGCCACCCCTAAATATTATCATCTATTGTTGTTGTTGTGCGGGTGTTGTTATTATTTCTTTGTGCACCTGTTTGTGCAGAAAACTAATTTCTATTATACTTAGTAGTGAAAATTTGTCGCGGTGCTTTTAGTGCGCTTTTGGATTATAAATTTTTTTTTTTGGAAAATGATGCCCTTGATTTAGTCCCTCAACATTATAGCACTCATATATAAAAATTAGGTAAGAGAGACATTACGTATTTTAAATCCTTTTGTTTAAATATTTTTATCTAAATTATTATATGGTACCTGCAGTGTTTTAAAGAGTATATATATATATGGAATGTTTGTTGTTATATAAAACTATTATCCATGTTTAGAAAATATTAAAAACGAAGTAGGCTATATGTGGTTTGCAATGTTGCCACATACAAGTCCGGGTGCGGGCGTTCAAGCCAGCCATCTTGATTTATCCACATCTCATGATACTTTATTAAAGAATACCTAATATAACAAAAAAAAACAAAGTTTAGATTGAAATCTATTAATTCAGTATTAAATCAAAAGCTCCCCCTATATATTAGATTCATATCTATAATAATAATAAGTATTTTTTTTCTAAATTGATTCTTTAACAAGGCGGGACACCTATTTAGAGAATTTTCTCTTATATTTACATTATTTATTATTTATAAATAAAAGATAGACAATAATAATATGTCATGTGTCATTTGATACATGAATACATTTAAAATTTGCATATTTAGTTGCTACTTCTATTCAATATTATAAAAGCGAACAAACTGCTGGGCGTTATCGTTTCTTTCTTCTTATATGGTACTTTTTATATTAATATAATATTGTTATAAAATATTCTAAATGGTAATTTACATAAAATATACTTTCAAGAATAATATAAGATAACGATTATATGAACAAATAAAAAAGTTAACACCCACTGATTATTATACAGGGTGATTCAGGATAACGTTCCGAAACGTTAAGGATATATAGAAGACGTCAAAATGAGTCAAAAACCTTAATAAACATTTGGCGAAATCGATACTCCTGAGGAATTGTTAACTGTCAAAATTTTTAACATGATTCTTCAGGGTTACCATTAGCCTTATCCAATATAAATTACATGCTAATTAACTCTTTAAACAAAAAACTATCCTTTTTTAACAATTTTAAAATTATTTTAACGATTTTTATTGAAAAAATATGTTAATAAAATTTTATAAGCATAAGTGATTTTTCGTGAATTTTTTATCAAGTCTCATACATTATTTTGCTTTTTCTTATTTTACACGAAAATGGCTGGTCCAATCAAAATAAATAAAGAGACAAAAAAGTTATATTATTAAATTTTCTATCAGAAAAAGCTTATTCTTGATGTACTTTAATAACCAAATAAAAAAGTTATGGCCATCAAGAGTTTTTGTCACCCCGAAGAAGTGCATTTCTAGTAGGCAGAATGTTTTCAAATTGTACACATATTTAGAGAATACTAAAAAACTTCCCTATGCCAAATTTGGTAATTATATCTTTACTGGTTTTCAAGATATTCGAAAAAAATAAC
>SSSI01003264.1:0-10130 GCA_004796505.1 Oryzaephilus surinamensis | reverse complement strand
AATCAAAAATGTCTTTAAAATTAAATTAAGTAACTAACATTGAATGCAAAAAAAGTATTGTAAAACAATGATTTTAAAATAGTTTTAATTATAAGTTAGTTGCACAGTTTATTATTATAATGTTATTATCTTATTAATAAGCAAAATAATTTAAATAAATGTGAATGTAGCAACAATTTTATTTTTTATCGTTTATGTTTAAATGTAAGCAATTTCAATGACACGTTAACAAGAATTTATGCAGAAAAGACATATACATATATGTATATGTAATAACTTTTAAAATCGGATAGAAAATTTGTTAAAAAATTTTCGATTTTATTGACAGGAAATGAATGTTTTATTATAACTTTTACTTTCATATATTTCTCATTAAAATAAAAGAAAATTAATTAATTAATTATTATGCATTTTATAATATGTTCGATTAGCGCCTATAGAAATTTTTTTAAGAAAATTATTTATTCGTACAAAATTATTTGTTTAAAAAAATGTTTTTGTGTAAACTGTAAACCAACTTTTATTTATACAGGGTATTTCAGAATAACATCAGCATGATTCATGTCTTCATTTTAAAAAGAAATATTTCTATAAACCTAATTGTGGAACGCTCTGTATACAAAATATTTAGGCTATCTTAGGTTTGATTTCCTTTTGCATCAATTCTACGTAGGTTTTATTAAAACCACACACGCTAAATTCCATTAATGGTAATGTTTAAAGAGACAAGACTTTTGTTATAGGTGTTGTTTCATCGTTAAAAATTTATTATAACGAAATATTTTATAAAATAGATGAAATTGAAACGCATTACTACATACTAATTACATTCAATTACATAATAACGAAAATAACAAATATATAATTTGTTAGCTTCTATTTTAATTTAATAATAACGGCATTTATGCTACACTGATTGTTATTTTTTATTAAAACAAAAGTTTCAAAGTATTATAGTGAAATTTTATGAACAAATCAAATAAAACATACTAAGCTCTATTCATATAGGGAAGAAAAATGTGTGATTGGTCAGCTACCACGTGATTTATTGTTTTAAATTTGATTGGTCGAAAGTAAGGTTAGAAGGTGGCAAATGTAAACAATTATTGGATTATTTTGAAAAACGTCATAATTCAAGATGGACGATTTTCCTTCCCTATATGAATGGAGTATACATACATATATGTACGAATTACCATAAATGGTTTTATGTTCATCTGTTAAATATGTATTTTTTATTTAAAAAAGAAACAAAACATTAAGTGTGTTCGAGAGTGTCTTTTTTACAAAAAAAAAAAAGGTGACATCAGAGGCTTTATGTTTGGATAAAATGGTTTTTGGACCGAAAATGATTGAATAAATTAAAAGTTTATAAACTTAACTAGAAAATCATCACAAGTTAATATGATTTTATTCAAAATTTAAAATACTCGTATGTATCAAAAGAATTTTCAATTATTATTTATACCGTAACCGTTTTACTTGGTTTATTTTATATTATTAAATGTATTAATATCTTTTTATCAAGTGGAACAATTTGTAATATAATAACAATTTTACTAGAAATGATTCAATACAATATAACTAACATATTGTGAATTAGTCATTTTTTTTTTTTAAATAGAAAACGATAAGCTGATATACGAATTATACGAATTGAAACCTTATAAAAAACAAGTTACCCCAAATGGCATTAATGAAATAAACAATTATTACATAATTTTAAAACCCAATAAATGTACGTGAGTTGTTATAAATAATTATTATTTTTATTTTGCATTCTTACAACTTTCTACTAAAGAAATAATTTTTTTAACACATTTTTTTTCAGTATAAATCGAGGTATAAATGATCCAATCATTTCTTTAATTTTTCTTCTTTCTATTTTAAATTGAATTTCATAATTTTATAAAACAATAAAACAAACTATTAAAAACAAAATCAATTCATAAATACACACACACACCTAAAAACGGATATATTATTGACGTACCGTTTAATAATAAACATGTAAGTATGAAAATAACAACATAAACGACGACATACTTATACAGGTGATTGTTATTTCTTGTCTTATAAATATTATTACGAAAGGTTTGAATAAAATTGCATACCAAACAACAATTCCTCCTATCTCCTTTTAACAATAATTATATACAGGGTGATTGCGTTAAGCTTTGAATGAAGTCCTAATTGGCGCCTCATACAACAAATGTCATAATTTTTGAATTTTCAGTTTTTTGCTTTTTTTTCTCGAAAACGATACATTCAATCGAAAAATTTCAAAAGACATAAAAGATTCGTTTTTAAATTTTCTATCAAAAGAGTATATGAAATATTAATGAAAAATCATGTATTTTAAGAAATATACAACACCCTGTATGTTGAAAAATTGGATTCATATTATCAAACAAACGTTTATAATAAATAGACTATATTTTTTTAAATAAATATTATATCATTGTACAAATAATAATTTTTCTATGCGATTCTGTAACACCCTGTATAAAAATCAGCAATGTTGTTGGTAACATTTAACACGAAACACACCTAAAATAGACGTGTAGATAAAAGTAGTTATAAATATTGGATGGCTTAAAGGTATGTTTATAAGTTGTTGGTATTTTATTGTAAAAAATCTATTTTACAAAATCATTTAAGCGTAATTTAGACAGAGAAAATACTACATAATACAATTTGAAAATTATAACAATTTTTTTGTTTGTTTGTTTGTTTAAATTTAACTGTGTTTTGGCACACACTTTACTATATTTAAACATTTCAAATATGAATTTCCTCATTCTAAAGGTATAGGAAAAAGTTGCGGGCGCCTCATTGAATGAATAAAAAAATACCAGCATATTTTCAAGCCTCTTCAACATATATATGTATAAATGTAATAATAAATTGATTAAAATTAAATTTCTATAGTATAAATTTCAATACATTATTTAAGTTTTTCTAACTATTCTAATGAATGTGTGTGAAATTAAGAATAACCAAATCAACACATAATTACTTTTATCTTCATAGTATGTCTTTTCTAATTTATTTATTTATTTTTTTTATTTAAGTGAGAGTATCAAGTCAATAGTTTTATATAGTTATGTTTCTAAGTGTTTTTAGAAACGTGTTTTACGGAAAGTTAAAATAATAACTCGTAAAATTATGGTTTTAAAATGTTTATTGGATAGAATTCGCAAAACGCAAATAAATCGATAGTTTATTGATTGATAAAAATAAACAATGAATTTAATAGTACTAATAGTACAAAATACAAAAATAATAAAATAAAACTCAATTGATCACAACGATAAACGATAAAGGATTCAAAAGAGACGTCTAAACGATTCAACAGAAAAATAACGAATGATTTTAATGAACAACTGAACTTAATACATTTTCATACGAAGACAAAACAAAGTTATAATTTAATAAACTGCAAATATGCATTTCTCAGAGAATGACCGTTGTAGCACATATGCATCACCTTAACTTGCACAACCATCATATTTGCAGGAAACGGTTGGCGACGTAATTGTACACCCTTTATCTCTAATGTCGGTGAAGTTGGCTGACATAACTCCTCCCTCCTTAAGATTGAACGACCACGTTCAATTGATTTCGATGACAGCCGGATCTTCTTTTTGGGTGTTGTTGGAACCTCTTCTTATGCGGATGATTTTTCGTGGCTTACAAAACAGTTCTAGGATACGAGTTCGATATTTCAGAACTAGAACAATAAAAACTATTAAACATAGCGTTGAAACAATTGTAAAACTGTAATGAATGATGTAAGAAAGTGGTTGTAGATGGATTGGTAATTCTGTTAAATCTTCGGCTTCTTGTTCAAGTTGTTTCGGGTCCTGGAGATGTTTTAATTTTAATTTGGCGTGCTGGAACGATTGCATTGTCTTCTTGGTGAGGTTGTAATTTCTATCTCATGGATTGGTACGGTGTTGTCGTAAACAGCTGTTTCTATTATCATGCGGCACGTTGAACTTAATACTTTGGTTCCTTGAATCCATGTTCTTGAAAAATGTTGCTGGCAATCTTCAATAATTTCTTGTTTTTCTTTAAAAATTACTAGTAATTGATGATTACGTAAAATTTTGACAATTTTGAAACTATTGGTAATTTTGATACTAGGACAATTATTGATTTTACTTAATGAGCAATTATTATTATCTTGAATTGGTTGATTTAAACAAAGAAAAATATTATTGTATGATTGACAGTCTTCATCTGTCCAATATTCAGTAGAATTGATTGTGATTAAAAATTTTCTCGGGGGTAAAATAGCAATATCTTGGTGATTAGGAATAGGATAAATTTGGTAATATTGAGCTATGAATGGTTCGAGGATAGGGACTTTTAAAAGGAATGTAATTGTTTCATTGATTCCTACGATTGACAATTTTGATTTTTCTAAAATTTTGAATAAATGAACGTTATTAATAAGTAATAGTTGTTGTTTATTATAATGTTGTAATAAATAATTTTGAATGGATTCTAATTCATCAACAGTTAGTAATTCGATATCTGGTATGCCTTTCCATGATAAAGAAATGGTTCTTTCAATCATTTGTAATTTATTAAGTAACCGCTCGGACTCATACACTTCATTCTGTAAGAGAATGCGTGTTTCTTCGATAGATTTGAAATTTTCCATGAAGGTTTTAGTATTTTTGAGATTTTCTGTGATAATATTTAAATCAGTAGTATATCTGTGAGACAAATGATTTGCAAAAGTAGTTAGTTTATTTATTTTTGTTAATTCAGCATTTTGATTGTTGTATAATTTATTTAAATTGTTGTTTATGTTCTCTAAATCGTCCTCGTCTAAGTTTCCAGTCACGAATTTAATTGCTTTACCTAAAATATTTGCCAATGCTCTTTTTGTTTTAAAATCAAATTTTTTCAATAATGTTTCAATTTCAATGCAATTTTGCCAAAGTTGTATAAAAATTTTATTTGTTAGTTTATCGTTACGACTTTTGTGCTCAAGTAATTTAGCGTTTGATTGTAGCTGATTGAATGCTAATTCTAATTTAGTTGTGTTTACATAAAATAAAAAGCTATGGTAGTGATTGAGGATTCTTACGGTACCGATTTCTTCCTGGAAGTACCCGTTATTTTCTATGGTTAAGACCTGAAGGGCCTGGGATTGTGTCATCGTCAATAGGAGTGTCTGGAGGGTTGTCCAAAGGATTTGCGTTCTGTAAAGGAAATACTTGTCTTAGTTTTTTCATTTTACTTAAGTGAGCTGTTGTGTCGCGTTGTTTTTGTGTTTTTCCTAAAATTTTACTATCGTTTTGTGTTACTACGTTTAATTTTTCGTATAATGGGTCCGTTTTGCCTGGTTTTTTCCGTTTTATAAAAATTTGTTTCGTTTCTATGTCAGGGGGATCGTCACGATTGTCATTTCGTTTGTTTAAATTTTGTTGTGCCTTTTCTTTCGCTTTCTGATATACCTGTTCGTAAAATGGTAAAATTTCTCTTCGACGTTTTTCATTGTATTGTTCGTAAATGGTTGCACTTAGATCAAATTCTGGTACGGTTTCGTACGGGCCATACAGTAAATAAAATGGTGAAAATCCTGTAGAACTATGAATTGATTGGTTGTAAATGAGTACAGCAGAAATCATTAAATTTGAAGGAATTTCTTTATTGTTTTTGATTCTTAAAATTCGGAGTTTTTCTAAAATAGTTGAATGAAATCTTTCGATTGGTGAATTTGAATTTGGATTATTTACTGTAGTGAAATGTAATTTGATTTTATTGATTTTACAAAATTCTTTAAACGTATTGTTTTGAAATTCTCGTCCTTCGTCACATACGATTTTCTGTGGTATACTGTGATGTGCAAAGTAATGTCGGAGTTTGTTGAGTATTGTTATACCAGTACCGTCGGGGACTAAATACGCTTGTCCGTATCGAGAAAATAGGTCAATGATGGTGAGAAATTTAGAACTTTGAAATGAAAATGTGTCTAGATGTAAAATTTCGAAAGGTCGTTTTGCTAATAATGGTCCTGAAAATTTTAATTTATAAGGGTGTCTTTCGTACTTTGATTGTAAGCAAGTTTCACAAGAATTTATTATGTTTGTTATTGTTTGTTTCATGTTCGGCCAAAAGTATTTAATTTTTAAATTATTATAAGTCTCAAATATTCCGTTATGATTGGTGTTATGATAAGTCTGTACGACGTCGTGTTGTTCGTCGATGTTGATGACGTCACGGCAAAGAATGTTACTGATAAAAATTTTGATAGTATTATTAAATGTTTGTTTACAAAGTTGTTCGAATTTACGTCTGATAATCTCGTTTATGAAATAAATACAATAGGTTGAATTTGGTTTAAATGTTTCTTTAATAAAAATAGTGAGTTCTTCTTCTATGGCATTTGGTCTGACTGTTATTTTATAAGTGTTTTTGTTAAATGGTTTTGTTAAACGATGTTTATACTGTTCACCTAAACTTATTATTACTCGATTTTGAAAAATATTTACGGGATGTTCGGAAATAGGGATGACTTTGCCGTTGTCGTCGTCTGTAGAATGGATTGTGTCGACGTTTGAAATTTGTTCTACCGGTTGCATGTCTTGTACTTGTGATTGTATGATTCTGTCCATGTCGACGTCTGTTAGATCGGGTGTTTCATGAATTTCGGCTATTATTGAATCTGTATCGTCATTTTCAGTATTATGAAGTTCTACTCGTGATAGAGCGTCAGCTACTTTATTTTGTTTACCGCTTTTATACACTATGTTGAATGAAAATTCTTCTAGTTTTAGTTTCCACCTGACTAATCTAGAATTCGGCTCTTTAATTTTGTATAACCACACCAAGGGGTTGTGGTCAGTTTCAATGGTAAAAATTTGTCCATAAAGATAAGGCCTAAAATGTTTTGTAGAATCTAAAATAGCTAAAAGTTCGCGTTCGATAGTGGAGTAGTTTCTTTCAGCGGAATTTAATGTTCGTGAATAATAAGCGATAGGACGATCAGATTGAGATAACACACCGCCTATTGATACGCCAGATGCGTCTGTGGTAAGGGTGAATTTGTGGTCAAATCTAGGATAGGCAAGGATAGGGGCATTAGTCAATAATTCTTTACATA
Source organism: Oryzaephilus surinamensis (assembly GCA_004796505.1). Classification (NCBI taxonomy): domain Eukaryota; kingdom Metazoa; phylum Arthropoda; class Insecta; order Coleoptera; family Silvanidae; genus Oryzaephilus; species Oryzaephilus surinamensis. The sequence continues at coordinate 3,007 of SSSI01003264.1, read as the reverse complement.
ATTCGAAAGCTTGTATGTAATCTGTGTCTTGAATGTTAATTTTAGAACCTTTACGTAAACATTTTGTTAGGGGTGCTACAATTTTAGCAAAATTTGGAATAAATTTTCGATAGTACCCTACTAAGCCTAAAAATGATTTAATTTCTTTGTGGATTTAGGGATGGGATAATTTAAAACTGCTTGGATTTTGGAAGGATTGGGTTTTATTCCGTCGGGGGTGATAATGTGGCCTAAAAATGCTACTTCTTTTCGCATAAATTCTGTTTTATCTAACTGTACTTTCAAATTGAACTGTCTTAATTTGGAAAAAATTTGTTTAATGTGAATAATGTGTTCTTGCAAAGATTTTGAAAAAATGACAATATCGTCCATGTAAACAAACACAAATTTATGTAAATATTCGCGTAAAACATTATCCATTACCCTCTGGAACGTACTGGGTGCGTTCTTAAGCCCAAATGGCATACGTAAATACTCGTAGTGTCCATTGTTAACTGTAAAAGCTGTTTTTTCGATGGAATTTGGATGCATCTCAATCTGATGAAAACCTTGTGCGAGATCGAGGGTAGTAAAATAGTTACATTTACCAAGGTTGTCAAGGATTTCTTCGATCCTGGGTATTGGATATTTATCTTCGACAGTTTTAGAGTTCAATGAACGAAAATCTAAAATTAGCCTAGTCTTCTTCTTCCCGGAAGCATCGACCTTTTTTGGGACTAACCATACAGGAGCACTGTATGGAGATATTGATGGTCTAATGATCTTATTGTCAAGCATTTTCTGTATGTGTTCTTGAATTTCTTGTTTCATACCGTAAGGGTGCCTATATGGCTTTATGTAAACGGGGTTGTCGTCCGTTGTACGAATTTCGTGTTTAACAGCGTTGGTAAATGATAAGTCACAATTTTCATTATAAAATATGTCGCGAAATTTCTTACATAATTGTATGACTTCGTGTCGTTCTTCACTATTTAAATGATCTGTCCGAATTACTTGAGAGATGTTTAAAAACGATTTGTCTTTTGTTTTCAAGTCGGTTGTCGTGTCATCTAAAAGTGGAGCTACTTCTATGCGTTCGGTACAGTTTAAATCAATTTCTGGTGTTTCGTCGAAAGGTAGGAGGCAATAGCCGTCTTTTGCTACAGATAAACATTCAGGAATAAAACAATTTTGGCCAATTTTTGTTTCTGGAATGATTACGTCACCATTTTCAATTGTTACTGGAATTTTGATGTGATTTTTATAATTTATTTTTTGAGAATTAATTTGTTTTGAAACATGTTCTAAATAAAAAGGAATTTTAATACCTGAAATTTCTAAAATATTTGTTCTGTAATTAATTGATGCACCGAGTTTCATTAAATCGGAACTACCTAATAAGGCATCATATTTTGTGTGCCAATCAACAACATGTAAATGAATTGGATTTGAAATACCAATTTCTTTAAGTATTGGATATTCTAAATTATCTTGACAATGGATTTGTTTTCCTAAACCAGAAACAACAAAAGGTTTGTAATAAAAATATTTAGAAAATTTTGTACGAGCTGGCCTATAATTTATAACTGAATTTGAAGCACCTGAATCAATGAGTATTTTTAAGTCTAATCCTGGTAAATAAATAAATGGTAATTTTGATTGAATTTTGATTGAATTTAGATCGATTATTCCTGTTGTTCCGAGGCAGCTATCTGAAAATTTTCGTCAGATTCGTACTCATAACACTGTTCGTTGTCTTCGTACTGTACGGTGTCCGTCGGCTGATGTTCGAAGTATGTACCGTCGCTCTCTACGTTGTACAATTCCTCAACGATAACGGGGGGTCTTTGTGTAGATGTGGATGGGATAGGTGTTTGTTGAGTGCGTACTCGGGATTGGACAGACATGGGGGTAAAATTTCTATTTTGAACGCGAGAAAAATTTGAACCTGGTTTAGTACCGAAAACTTGTTTATTAGTAGGAAATCTGTTTGGTTGGGATAAGGGTTTATTAATTGGGCCAGAGAATTGCATGTTAGGTCGATTTTGTTGGACCTGGTTATTTGGGGTTGAAACAAAAGAATTTGGATTGCTAGTGTGCGAAGGTTGCGGATATTGTTTAGTTTGAAAAGATTGGGTGGAATAGTTATTGGATTGGGTGGGGTAATTAGTGAATTGATTTTGGTAATTAATTGACTGATTGGAATAATTGCCGAAACTGTGTGTTGGGTTTTGGACTGGTGGGAGAAATTTTTGGGGTCTTTTATTGAACGTTTCGTTGTTATTTTTACGTAAAAACTCACAGTAGTCCCATTCGGTTTTCTATTATCATAAAATTTACATTTATTCAAACATTCTTCAATAGTTTTTAATTCGAAATTGCTAATGTAAGTACGATATGGTCTAAAACACCGATTTGAAATGTTTTGAGTGCTAATTTTGCATAATCAACAGTTTTATAAGCCAAATAATTTTTATCGTTATTATGTAAACAAACGTATTGCATTAATTCGCTGTGAGCTTTTAGTAATCTACCGTAATAGTCCAAATATGTCTCGTTTCGTTTTTGTACACATTGTCTGACTGCGGATTCTAGTAATTCTTCGCTTCTTTGATCACCGTATTTTTGAAGAAGTGCTCGTCTAATTTCACTCCAATCGGTTGCGTTTTGATGGGCGATAAAATCTCTAGCATCACCTTTTATTTTAGAACGTATGGAAAAACTAACTAAATAAACTTGATCATGAGTTAATTTACCATGCAAATGTCGCATTAAATTGTCGATTTCACTAATAAAAATTGATAAATTTTGTCCTGGAAAATATTCTGGTATAGCGTTCATTAGTGCTGAAATTTCTTTTTTGTCAAAAATGGGAGAACTTTGAGCATTTCCCGACGGGCCGGCACTGGCACCGCCGCTTGGAGGATCTGACATTTTTCTTAAAATTGGTGAAAAACGGTTTTCTTTAAGAGAATGTGTTTTTTCTGATTTAAATTTTTGTGTATTACTATTACTTTTACTAACTTTT